>QEOT01005505.1:410-39772 GCA_003123785.1 Pterocarya stenoptera
ACAATCATGTAATCCATTATACACATGCAAAAAATAAATAAACAACAACACAGAAACTAAACAAAGAGAGGCAATAAAAGAAACAACACAAAATAAACAACAAAACGCAATACAGAAATAGTATTTAAGTAAGTATGCGAGAGTAGAGAAAAAAAAACTTCCTGGTCCAGAGGGAAATGCTTGGGGTGAAACGTGTTTCATTCCAGCTAAGTGTTGAGTGTTCTCAACACTAGAACCCTCAAGTTGGGTCGAATTTGAAGATGTTCTGCCAGCTGAGCGAGAGTTAAACATCCAATTGCCATAAATCCTGGGTGTCGTAAATCCCGGAGTTTGACAATTGCCGTAAATCTTTGGGTCCCGACTGGATTGATCTTCGCTGAGCCTTTGAATGCTCTGGACCTCTATATAAGAGACCATTTTCACCCTCTCGTAACACAGAACAATCTCTGCATTTCTCATATTTCTCTTTCTTTCTTTTTCTCAATTCTCACAACTTCTCTCAATTTCTCAACTTATCAAATGGCCAGCCAACATTCTACTTGCAATATTCCTGATCTAAATCAAGCATCATCTACCCTTCAGCCAATATTTCTCTGTCCTGAGGCCGTCAATGCCATGGTTGGGGCAGAGATATATTTCTCTACCCGGGTCCGATGCTGAGGTGGTTGTAGGAACGAGAATGTTGGGTTCCCAATATGCTGCCGCCGTTAATGTTATGTCCCGGAGATTTCTTTCACGAGAGAATGAAGTTGACGAACTTAAACTTCAAATTTCTGAATTGCAAGAAAAGCTTGCAAATAAATGTAAAAAAATTGAAATTTTAAAACGTAAAAATAGGGAGTTGTGGGGATATGTGGAACAGTATGCTCAAAAACTTCAACCACACATAGAAGAGATGGAACGAAAGATGGAACAATTAAAAAGTGATCAGCAGCGTTTAACAGCAGAGGTTCAACGTTTACAAAAAATAGAGGCTCAGTCTGCTGTTTAGTCTGCTGGTTTATGATAAAACTTGTTTGTTCGTTATTTCCAACACTATAAAATTAGTGTTTGAGTATTAAAGTCACAACAAATCTCCTTCCCTTATTATTTTTTTTAATGTTTTTGTATATATATGACACGCAGAACACCAAATAAACATATGCAAAGAAAAAAATATATATAAATATGCAATGAATTTAATGAAGCAATTAATGTAAAAACAGAAAAGAAATGACTCATTCAAAAGCGGGTTTTCTAAGACTCAATATCCCTAAAGAAATACCGCAAAACAAATGGGATAACAGGTAAGATAACTACTTTGCCAAAGCGGACACTTGCGATCATTGTGCAATCGCGTGTCGGTATCACTTCATCATGCCAGGAAATCCTGGACGCTGACATGGTATTTTTTTTTTCAAAATAAAGATAAAAACCACGAGTTTAAATTTAAACAACTTTCCCCAGCAACGGCGCCAAAAACTTGACTCGTTCAAAAATGAGCAACACAAAGGCTATCTCAAGTGTAGGAGCGTGTTGCGTAGTAATTAGGAATAAATTCCTACATCGTCTCCACAGGGAAAGTGCTAAAAATAAACTCGTGTAAAATGGTGAAAATATTTACAATGAGGAAATAAAAATAAAAAGTGATGATATGTACAATGGATGAAAGAATGCAATGAAAAGAAGATTTTACTGGTCGTGAACCAGATTCATTTTTAGTTGGCTTTGAGTGTTTTGGATGCAGTTATGAACATTAAAGAATTTAAAGTGCAAGACAGTGAATTTAAAATTGCTGAAAATTTAATGTGCAGGAAAATTAAATGACATTAATTTAAATTGCTGAAAATTAAAAATGTAGAAAAATAAATGACAGAAATTTTAAATGACAATAAATTAAAGTGTAGAAAAATAAATGACATAAATTTAAAGTGCAGAAATTAAAAGTGCAGAAAAATAAAGGACAGTAATTTAAAGTGCATAAAAATAAATGACATAAATTAAAAGTGCAGAAAAATAAAGGATATTAATTTAAAGTGCATAAAAATAAATGACATAAATTAAAATAAAAAAATAAAATAAAAAGTGGAGACTACAGATGAAGGAGAACAGCTCGATAACACAGTTGGTCCATTAGGCTCTCAACTGCGTCACCGAACTCCCTCACTTCATCTGCACTTTCTCCTAAACTGAAAAAACTGCATACTACTCCTAACTATTCTACTGGGTGTCTAACATCGACCACACCTACTGGGTATCTAACATCTACCACCATTTCTCCGTCTGCTTACAAGCCTTTATATAGGCTTCAAAACTGCACTGTATGCTTGCGTCCGCACTGTCCCATGTGCGTCTGTCTTGTTTCCCCATGCCTTGTTTCCCATGCGTTTTTATTTTATATTATTTTTCTTCCACTCCGTCCGTCTCTCTCTTTCTTTCTGTTCTTTCTTTTCATTTTTTTTCTTCTCTTCTTTCTCTTCTTCCAAGCTTTTCTTCTCTTCTTTCTGCTTTTATTTCGTCCCGTATGCTTGCTGCGTCCGTCTCTCTTCTTCTTCTTTCTTTTTCTTTTCTTTACTCCCGCAGTGCCCTTCGCATGCGTCTTTCTTTTCTTCTTCTTTCTTTTTCTTTTTCTTCTTTCCTCTTCTTCTGCCGCGAGAGTGTTTCAGATGGTGGTGCATTGTGGGGTAGGAGTTCAAGGCTAAGCAGCGGGGTGGAACGTGGTGGTTGTGCATGGAGCTTCAGACGGTGGCTGCCGACTGGTTTAAGGCCCACGGTGGTGAACTGCAGCTTGAAGGTGCTGCAAGCAAAAGAGGATGGTGCTGCGCATGGAAGCTTCTGTCGCGGCTGCAGGTGGCTAGGCACGGCGGGGCACTTGGAAAAATGGAGTTGCTGCCGCTGGGTTAGATGCACGCTATACGTGCGCAGTGGTGCTTCATGGCTCACAGTTGTGGACGTGCGGCAGCGTAGAAGATGGTTGAGCAGTAGCTCGTATGATGGAGATGACGTGCGCTGGAGGAGCTTGGTGGTGCTGGGCTGTGACGCACGGAGGAGCAGTTTGAGAAATGAAGGTGTTGCGTGCATGTGGTGGCCAGAGTGAGGTTGAAGATGGTGATGCTGCCGTAGCTCGGTGGTTTCGTGGAGTGCTGCTGCCGAACGCCGTGGAGAAGTGATCTCCGGCGTCTTCTGTTGTTGCTGGCGGCTGCAGGTGGAGAAGTGATCTGCGCTGTGCATGAGGCGGAGAAGGCGTGCGGGAGGTTGAAGATGATAGAAACGATATCCTTAGACAAAACGGCACGTCGTTTAGCTCAGACGGCAGAAACCAATTTAGTGCAAAACGACATGTCGTTTTGGTCTGCCGACCAAACGACATGTCGTTTTGTCAGCGCAAAAAAATAAAAATAAAATAAAAATAAAAATAAAATAAAATAAAATAAAAAGTTAAATGAAATAAAACAGGCAGAATAAATAATAATATAAAAAAATAAAAATAAAATAAAACTTAGAAAAGGAAAATAAATAAATAAATAAAATAAAAGTAGACTAAAATATTAAAAGTATGTTGTGCATGTGAAGAAATTATTGCCCAAATAAATCACAAGTTATAAAATCAAGCATAAACTATGCTTTTAATCAAGTTAAATCACAACTTGGATTTATTCCTCTTAATTAATTTTTCCATCTAAAACCAATGATAAAATAATAAAACAATTAAAAATACATTGGTTTTAAATGTGTAAAATATTCAATAATACAGCTCAATCAAAAACCGACACTTTTTGCAACTCCCCCTTGGGTGCAAGGTAGAACATTTATTTGTTCCCGTGCCCGTCTTTTATTTTCTTTTGTGCAGTAATAGTTTAATGGGTATTTGTATTGATTCCCCACCTTATACTAATATATTCCTCTATCTGTTAATCATTATATATAGAGCTTGCATAGGAAAAAAAGAAAAAGAGAGGAAACAATAGAGTCTAGACACCATGCAACAGCATAAATGCAAAATAGTAGGAAGATGCAATGAAAAAAGCTCTAAATCCCAGATCCTTTTTCACAAGACATTCAACTTCTGCTATGTTTATTTTGAGCTCTCACAACCACATAGCACAAAGGCTGGCCTATATAATTTTCCACAAGTTATAGATAAACAATATAGTGTACCACTCATATAAGAGCAAGATTAATTTAGACAGTAAAAAGAAACATGCTAATTTCGATTCCCAAGAGGAAGAGAAACTAGCCCATAAAGAGCCAAAGCTAGACATGTTGAAGTTGCAGTAGTTTTGAATGGTATTCTTCCTTTATCATTCCTTACGAGCATGGCTTCATAAATTGGCAAGGCATTCAGCACTACAAAACCTGCTAAGAACATCTGCAAAAAGAGACCCTCCATTTTGCTGCCTCTTAGAACTTGTACAAGCCCCATAAAAAATGATACCAAGTTGATAATGGATGCTGTTATTAGTGGCACAAACATGTTTGATGAGGCTCCAAACTCGAACATGCCTTGTCCATATCTTTTGCTTTGTTCATCATCGATCACTTTGCTGGTCAAACAGAAACCATATGTGGAAATGCCTAAACATTTGAGGAAGAACTCAAGGCACCCATACCCAAAGGCTGAGAGCCCCCTTATCATCCACATTCTCTGATCGTTCCACCACTTTTGAACTGTTCCTTCCCCTATTAAAAATTCAAGGAGATCTTGTCCATATGCTCCAAGGACAAGAAACACATACAAGATAAAACTTGGCTCTGATAGCTGCAACATATTTTCACCAATAAGTAACCCAAATGGATAAAAGGTCGAAATGGAAAAGGAGAGGCTTAGTTTACATCATTGAAACGATTGAGAATGGATTTAAAATTTTCTGTCAACTAGGTTTTTAGGATAATCACCAAAAAACAATAATAATTAAAATAGCCCCTCCCCTCAAAAAACTCTGTAATAATTATATTTTTCAATAGATAATATTTGGTTTTGTTCAAATTCAAAATCTAATACCAAATTTATATTAAAAGAAAATTGATTTTAAAAATAAAAAAATCTTAAAACCTTGACCATGAAAATTTCTTAAGATGAATTATATTTGCAATCATGGAGTGTTCAGTTTCCGCGCATTCCTTTTGAAAAAACTGGATAAATCTTGGACCCATATGAAAAAGTTATTTTTTAACGGTGGCCCCCACTTTTTTCTCAAAGAGAGTATGTGGGGGGACCATACACTCCAAGACTGTGTATAGCATTACCCATTTATTAAACTTTAAAAGCTATATATATGGAAATGTGTTAGTAATATTTTTCTATTCATAAAAAAGAGACTTATATTAGTAGCTAACAGCATCCTTATTGGCTTAGGCATACTCCAACTTTAGCTAATATGCCCCTTAAAACTCACACATTGGATTAGGCATTGGTATGTAAATTTAGTATGTAAATATGTTGAGCTAAGTAACTTAGCCAAATGAATTTTATATTATTTCTCACTCCTTTGTAAATATATTTTGTATAAGTTTTAATATTTTATATTTGAAAATGAAGTTAATTTAGGTTGATAGATATATTTTATGTATTTTAATGCATAGATTGTTGGAAATTATGAAAATAAAAATAAAATGTATTCAAAAATTAATAATGCATTAAATAAGTAGATAAAATAATTAAAAAATAATATTATTTCATTATTATAAAAAGTGATATGGCAAATACAATATGTAGTTCAAGTTTAGCAAACTTGTCTAAAATATTGCCTAAACCAAGGAGAATGCTATAAAAAAAAATCAATAACCTGTAAAAAGCATACCTTTGGAAATATAGAAAGTCCATGGAGAAGGCATAATTGGGGGAGAAACGCATAGAGGGTGAGAGGAATAAACCAGGTGGGCCAGAAACAATAATGAGTGTAGGCAAGGCCCATAAGAGGGCCCAAGTATCTAGTACCAAAGGTTAAGGGACTAAAACTGGAGAAGGCAATTTGGAGACCGCCAATGGACCACCGCTGGAGTTGGTTTAAGACATTGACGAGGTTGATTGGTGCATCACCCAAAAAGGCTGCCCTCTTAGGGTTGCAAAATATGGACCTCCATCCCTCACATTGTAGCCGAAACCCCGTGAAGAAGTCCTCTATCAGTGATCCATATCTGAAGCCCACCTATATATCCAATTTGTACATCCAATCCATTTATTCTTATTCAAACCATAATTCTCCTTTTGAATTCCAATGCTCTACAAATAATATCATACAATTTAAGTGGATTGAGATTCTTGATTGTTTGGATGAATTGAATGGTTCAATACAAAGGGAAATATGTATAGTATTAAATCCATATCTGGAGTTCATATTGTTAGAAAACCCAATGCGTGTTGTATTAAATATTGTAGAATCTACATTATGCATCGATCTCTTTCCAAGATCATTGTTTAATTGAATGATTGAACCATGTCCTATAAATGGTAAACTTTTTTTCAAAGAGTTTTATGATCAAGTACTGAAATAGTTTGCGGTTTACCATTTGTACTAGTTTATTTACCTTTTTTAAGTCTTTGCTTCTTATGATTCAAAATTTGATCAGACCAGCCCCTATCACCCACCAGTACTATTTGACACGTGTAATTAAAAAAAAACTATTAAAAAGTTAATAAAAAAAAAAAAGAGAGAGAGGCAAAATTGATAAATAGCAGGTCTTGCTTCCTAGTAAATTTAAGGGTTTGAACTACTCCAGATAAAATGAGCTCAGATCTCTAGTTTTTTTTATATAATTGAAAGCTACTAATTAACACTATGGTACTAAATAATAAGAAAAAGCTTACCTCATAACCCCATTTGGTCTTGTACTCATAGTTACACCCTGCAACCTTGTGTGCCAATTCCAAAACCGGTTGGGATTGGATGAACTTGTCGACAACACTGTCGGGGCCAAGTTCGGGGATCTCCGGTGGCACAATGGTTGATGGGCCGCCAAAGAAAGCTCGCCGGTTGAAGAAACATCCGGTTCCAACATAAGCAGGGCCTAACATTCCGTCCAATCCCAAGGGATTACAACAAAATACTCGTTTATATTCACAACTATAAGTATCGTTCTTGTTGATCCCATGAAAGATTTGAGGGAATTGAACATATGCTAATTGGGACATGAGTTTAGGGTCTAATAGGTAACACAATGCACGAAGAGGTGTTCGTGGGTCATTAGAATACATGTCACAATCCAAGTTGAGGATTATGGGTGCATTGGTCATGGTGGCTGACACTCGAAGCTTCAATACATGATGACAAAGAGAAAGCAAAATTATAAATACATGAAAATTAATGATAAAAAATTGTTAACTGGAAATAACATTGTTGAGCATTTTGGTTTAGATTCAGGAAATTACGCTTACCATGACATTGAGGGCGCCTGCCTTGAAATTGTGGGGTGAAGTCTTGCTCTTTTCCCTAGAGACATATATGAGGTTTGGCATCAAATGGTTGGTCGCGTCTTTGTTTTTGCCACTCTCTAATAAGACCTGCCCATGGTTGAGTTAAGCTGCCAATTAATATCTAATTATGAACTAATCAACTTAATACAATAAGGAAAATGTTATTTGTACTTATAATTTTTACTTACATAATAATATGTCTTGATGTATCAGTTATTGATATGCTAAAGATTATGGAATTAAAAATTTGAATTTAAAAAGAAACTGATGAAATGAGTCTTATACGTAAGATTATAAATAAAATTGTAAGTATATGTAGTACTACTCATGATATAAATATAGGTACCTGAATGACAGTGGGATGATCTTGGTGGGTAAATCCATGATTTGTCCATTTGCTGAAAGCCTTGCGCTCTAGCTCCTCAATGATATACTCTTCGCCAACTTTCCCTTTCTCAAGGACTTTCTCTACCCTTTCTTTCATGCTTTCATACATTTTCTGTGATATCATACGTTGAGAACAAGAGGAGTACTGATAAGTTAATAAACACAATGAGATAATCACATTAATCCAACGAAATCAGACACAAAGAGTTTCTCAATATAAAGTAGAGAATGAAATATAAGGAAATTAAGGGATGATCATCATGACCATCAACAATATTCAATAATTAATGCATTGATTAATACTTAAAGAATAATTCTATTTGAAAGTCTTTACACCACACATTATTCAAGTGATATAATTTGATTGAGAATATAAATTTTAAATATTATAATTCAAATTATGCTATGTGAATAGTGTATAGTGTAAAACCCTTCAAATACCACTACTCTTATATAGTTATAAATGTCACATCATTGATCATATAATATCCGAAACATGGTAGAAGACATTAATAGACATGGCAAGATTAACATTGACTTTGCCACCCTCCCCCCCCCCTAAAAAAAACTTACTCTTTAATTTTTCTCGCTAAACTTATTATTGGAAACGTCCAAATAAGCTTCCCATAAAAAAGATAAACTAAAAATGATAATTATTATGAAGAACGAGATTTATCTCCCTACTTGGGTTGTGTGGGGTTTGGCCCCCAAATTGGCCAGTAGATAACCCAATACAAAACCAATGAAGGGAAGAGGATTGGGTTGGGCCCGTGGAGGCCCTCCAGATGCGGTGCTGTCACGTCACTTGCTCAGACCACAACCCACATTGCTGGACAAACAGGCACGCCGTATTAAATGGTTTTGGAAGCTAGCACTCAACGACAAATCCAGATGTCCACTCACCATTGTGGAAAATGTAATGCCCGCGCCTCCCACCCCTCACCTGCCGTAGGGGACAAACTAGCGACCCACGCACAAAGTGGCAAGGTGACGATTGACATGATAGGGGCAGAAACCTACCATCAGCACAATGTCCCATACACTCTTCCACGATCTTGTTGTAGCAGGTGGGGACCACCAAGACCGGGTATATAAACACGTTCGGGGTTCAGTAGAACTCTCTGAACACTCTCCTTGTACATTCACCCCCCAAGAGATAATTCTGTGTCCCACCCCACTCCAAGCCCTCATCTCCTTGGGTGTTGCAGGTCTCACGGAAGAATCGCTAACTTGCCTAGAAACAGATGGAATTGGCCGTCACCGATGTGAACCACTTGCCGGAGTTTGGAGCAAGCCGAAATCGGTAGAGAACCAGTAGGAAGGCCGTCGGTAAGAAATTGATGAAACAGGCGTCGGCAGGTTCGGTCTCAATTTGAACCAGGTTCAAACTGTCGAGCTGGCCGATATAATATATATATTAGGTAAAACGATGTCGTTTAAGTGAAACGATGTTGTCTTACACGTATCGTTTAGAAAAAAAAATTAGAATCAAACGATGTCGTTTAAGTGAAATGACGTCGTTTCAATTTAGGGTTTAATACCCCCTTCTCTTCTTCTTCTTCTTCTCCTCCCAATTCTCATCCTCTCTCTCTCTATCTATCCTCTCTCATGTAGTGACGCATCTCACTCTATCCGCCATCTACCATGCATCTCTCTCTCTCTCTCTCTCTCACATCACACCTCCCCTATCTCTCTCTCTCTCTCTCTCTCTCTCTCTCTCTCTCTTTCTGAGTTTTTGTCTCATTGCAACACTGAAGGGACACGAAAGACCGACTAGGATCACGCCAAAATTGACATCGCCAATTTTCTCCCTCTTTACCGTTCTAATTCAGCAAGTTTTAAACATGTATATAAGTTGCCAGTTCGATTTCGGTTTTAGACCAAAACCGAACCTAAACAGTCAGTTTTCACCGCTATGAAACATGACATCAATAGTGGAGCCATCTATGGGATATGCAAATTAGCGCGTCATTTGGATGCCGGCAACGACGCGTTCACAAACCATGCCCGGATAGGAAGAATTGTTGAGAAACATGGAGGCAAGGATAGTCGAGATGGAGAACATGATAAAGAAGCTAGCCACAGAGGTAAAAAGCTTTCGACAGGAAAATAAAGTCTTGTAGAATGCAAACGATGAGTTTATGGAAGATGTAGGGCAAGACTGAATGAACACATCGAGTGACCAAGTGCTGTAGTGGTTGACGCGTCAAAAGAGGAAAGAAGACAGATGCACCATGAGTTAAGAGAACTCATGGATAAATATACGAAAATGGCCCAGAGGATGGGCGCATCATCCTCCGTGGATCAACTGCTCACTATCACCGACTTACCATACAACGTGGAAGTTATGGTAGCACAGCTCCCACCCAAGTTCAAGGTCCCTTTGATGGAGATATACGACGGGTCTAAGGACCCCCTCGAATGCCTAGAGACTTTTACATCCCACATAAACCTTCATGGGTTCCTCGACAAGATCGCATGCCGGGCTTTTCCCATGACGTTGAAAGGTGCGGCGAGGGGGTGGTTCGGGTTGTTGCCGCTAGGATTTGTTGATGGATTTGGAGAGTTAGCCTGCCTGTTCCTGACATAGTTTATGGCAAGCAAGAAGAGGAGAAGGCCGGCAACATACCTCTAGATTGTCAAGCAGCACGACGATGAGAGTCGGAAGGACGACCAAGATAAGAAAATCACCATGGTTGCCTCATTCATGCAAGAGTTGGCGTGAAAGACCCCCAAGACACTATGGGCGTTCATGGACCATGCAGACAACTTCATCAATGTGGAGGACACCCTGTCAGACCTAACGTCTCCGAGGAAAATCGAGCTGGAGCAAGCCGACAAGAAGGCCAGCAGGTTGGGAAAAGGGAGGGCCTGTGAAATAGTCAGGATAGATTCACGGGATGCTAGGCGAGAAGGCAATAAGTCGGCCTGGGAACATGGCGGGAAACATGTGCACACCAACCTTGCTGTGTAGGGAGAGCAGGCATCTGTCCTGCAAGAAACTGTCCAACAAAGCCAAAGGGGCCAACGGTACTGCTTGTACCACAAAATTGACAATGCAATACTGGGGCGACCAACGCTTAATAGCCTGAGGGCGATCATGTCGACTTACCACCTCAAGCTCAAGTTCCCGACCTCATCAAGAGTTGACGAAGTTAAGGGTGAGTAGCTACTTGCTCGAGAGTGCTACGCACATGAGCTGAGAGGTAGGGGCAGGAGGTGCGATGCTTGGTGAGTCGGTCGGTGCCGTGGGGGCTCCACCGCCACCCAACCTAAACGTCTAGGATGAAGAAGTCCAAGATGAAGAGACCCTTCGGCAGGCCAAGTCGAATGAGCCCCTAGAGTTAATTCCCGTGGATCCTTTGAAACTGGGAAACACAGTGCGAATCAAGATCAGGATGAGTCCTAAGGTGAGACAGTCCATGAAGCATCTCCTAGTTGAACATATAGACATGTTCGTTGGAGCCAAAAAGAAATGCCTAAGATTGATAGTGCGATCATCAAGCACCGACTGTGTGTGGACCCTAAGGCCAAGAATGTCTGACAGAAGCGGAGGAGCTTCAGTGCTGAGAAGTATATTGCCATAGATGAGGAAGTCGATTGCCTCCTAGCGGCAGAGTTTATTTGGGAGGCCCACAACCCCAATGGCTATTCAACGTCATGTTGGTGAAGAAATCAAACGGCAAGTAGAGAATGTGCGTCGACTTCACTAACCTAAACAATGCTTGCCCAAAGGATAGCTTCCCGTTACCTTGCATTAATTTAATTGTCAATTCCACCGCAGGTCATCACTCAGCTTTATGGATGCCTACTTGGGGTACAACCAGATTCGAATGAACAAGGACTATGAAGAAAAAGCTATGTTCATCATCGACCGAGGGCTTTATTGTTACAGGGGCCATGCCCTTCAGCCTGAAGAATGCTGGAGTGATTTACCAATGATTGGTCAACCGAAAGTTCAAAAACCAAATAGGCCACAACATGGAGGTGCACATGGAGGACAAGCTAGTTAAGAGCAAAGGACCCATGAATAACTAGATGATGTGCGAGAAGCCTTTGCGGTCCTCTGAAGATATAAAATGAAGCTCAACCCTCTGAAATGTGCATTCAAAGTGGATCCAGGAAAGTTCCTAGGCTTTTGTGTATCCGAGCAGGGAATTGAAACCAACCTGGAAAGGTTGCAAAGATAATGAACATGCCTTCTCCATGGAACATCAATGAGGTGCAAAAGTTGGCCAAGCAAGTGGCCACTCTAAACCGTTTCATTTCCTGCTCAATGATAAATGCCTACCATTCTTCAAGGTCTCAAGGAAAGTGTAGGACAAGAACGACAAATGCAGCCAAGCATTCGAGAAGTTAAAGGAGTACCTAACTTGTCCGTCGCTTATTTGCTAGGCAGAACCGGGAGAAGATTTGCTGGCATATCTATCAGTGTTGCCACACATCGTGTTGGCAGTCCTAGTTCGAGAAAGGGAGGCCAATAGCATCCTATTTACTATACAAGTCATGTGTTCAGAGGAGCTGAGGCAAGATACCCATGAATGGAGATGATGGCGTTCGCCATGGCGATTGCTGTTAGGTGGTTGAGGCCTTACTTCCAAGCTCACCCCGTGAAAGTTCTCACAAACACTCCCCTAAAAAAAGTCTTGTAGAAACCAAACACCTTGGGCTATCTGCTGAATTGGGCCTTTGAACTGAGCAAGCTCAACATCCAGGTGCTGGTAGACTTTATGGTGAGTTCACCAGCTTTCCCGAAGAAGTGCCAATAGCACTTGTAGGAGAGCCTTGGCAGGTTTACGTTGATAGCCCGTCCTACTAGGCTAGTGGGGGTGTTGGAGTGCACATCGTCATGGGAGCCAGCAAAGAACACAACTATGTGATTAAGCTCGCCTTTAAGATGAACAACAATGAAGCCGAGTATGAAGCACTGCTAGCTAGGCTAGCGACGGTCAGAGCATTGGTAACAATGGAAGTGGAAGTCAGGACAGACTCCCAAGTAGTCATTAGCCAAGTATGGGGAAAGGTTGCCACCAAAGGCAAAACACTAAACGAATATATTTGGTTAGAAGGAGAGGAGCGTGACTTCTTTTGCTACTTCCACATCCAGCAGATACCGAGAGGGGAGAACCAGGAGGCAGACAAGCTGGCCTAAATGGCCTCAGGACAAGAAGATCCGCACCTACCAAAAAATACGGTAACTCAGACAGTGGACTTCCTAGCCATTGGGATTGAGATCCCAGTCATTGGTCCTGAAATGCCAGAATGGGCATCAGATGTGGTGAAGTACCTCAACAACAACGAGTAGCTGAGTGATGGGAAAGAAGCTTGGAAGGTCAGAAATAGAACAACATGCTTCATAGTAATAAAGAGGGTCCTATAAAAAAGGGGTTTCTTCGAACTGCTCCTAAGATGTGTCTCATAGGTTGAGGCCCCGTATATACTGAGCGAGATACACGAAGGAGTCTGTGGCAACAACTTAGGGGGCAGAGCGCTAGCCATAAAAGTAATGAGAGTAGGGTACTAGTGGCTGTGGTAAAGAGTTCATAAGAAGATGCTTGAAGTGCCAAATACACGCACCGATCCCACAGTGCCCACCAGAGGTGTTGACGTCAATCATGTTCCCGTGGCCATTTGCATAGTGGGGGTTGGATCTAGACGACCACTTTCTCTGGGCAAAGGGGGAGTAAGGTTAGTAATCGTCACAGTTAACTACTTTACCAAATGGGTAAAAGCAGAAGCTCTGACAACTATCACCGTAGCCGCTATCACAAGGTTCCTATGGAAATTCGTAGTCTGCCACTTCGGCATCCCTCGAAGCATTATATCAGACAACAACCAACAGTTTGACTCCTCCCATTACCGAGAGTGGTACTCGAGATCAAGTTCAAGTACTTTTCCCCCGGCCATTCACAATCCAACGGATAAGGCGACCAACAAAACCATAATGGGAATCCTGAAGAAAAAGCTGACAAATCAGAAACGAAGATGGGCGGAGGAATTTCCTTAGGTCCTGAGGGCATATCAAATGATTGTCAGAACTCTAACAAGAGAGATTCCTTTCGTTTTAACCTATGACAGTGAGGCAGTGACACTAGTGGAAGTGGGGATGCCATCCTATCGAGTGCAACATTTTGACCCAGTTGCCAACATTTGGACCTATTGGAAGAAAGAAGATGGGAGGTAGAGATGAAGATGACGAGCAACGAGAGGAAAGTTGAGCGGTACTTCAATAGGCAGGTCAGACCCAGATCCTTCAAGAAGGGGGATTTAGTGTTAAAGAATCTAGAGTCACAATGCAAAAAGAAGAGAAGTTGAGACCACGCTAGGAAGGACCTTACGTACTAACAGCTAGCAATAGGCCGAGGTCATATCGATTGAAAGACGGCAGAGGAAATGAACTCCCCCACCCATGGAATGTTGAGCACTTGAAGAAGTATTTCACCTAGAATTGTAATTCGCTAATGTATATGTAAATGCCAAGTAATGGAAATGAACGCGCCATTCTCTCAAGATATCTCCCTCAACAAAAACAACCATGACGAGTCCCTGGACTCGCCACAAAGTTAGGTTGGGCATAGGTCCTAGGACTTGCCCAGACAACCCGTCGGACACATGTCCCTTAACTTGGAGACCTTCATACTACTAGTAGAGTCCTTGACTCGCCACAAAATCAGGCCAGGCATAAGTCTTGGCTCGTCGAACACAAGTCTCTTGACTTGCCGACCTTCGTGCTACAAACCAAGTCCCTAGACTCGCCGCAAAGTCAAGCTGGGCACAAGTCTTAGGACTTGCCCAAACGGCCCGTTGAACACAAGTCCCTTAACTTACCGAACTTCATGCTACAAGTCGAGTCCTTTGACTCGCCATGAAGTCTAGCCTAGCACAGGTCCCAGGACTTGCCCAGATGGTCTGTCGAACACAAGTTCCTTGACTTGTCGACTTTTGTGCTACAAGTCAAGTCCCTTGACTCGCCGCGAAGTAAGGCCGGCACAAGTCCCAATACTTGCCCGCATGGCCCGTCCAACACAAATCCCTTGACTTGCCGACCTTCGTGCTATAAGTCGAGTCCCTTGGCTCCCTGCAAAGTTAGGCCGAGCACATGTCCCAAGACTTGCCCAAATGGCCCAACAGACACAAGTCCCTTGCTTGCTGACCTTCGTGCTACAGTTGAGTCCCTCAACTCGTCGTGAAGTAAGGTTGAGCACAAGTCCCAAGACTTGCCCACACAACCTATCGAACAAAAGTTCCTTGATTTTTCGACGTTCATGCTACAAGCCGAGTCACTTGACTCACCAAGAAGTCAGGCTGGGTACAGGTCCCAGACTTGTCGAGAAGATTCATCGAACACAAGTCTCATGACTTGCCGACCTTTGTGCTATAAGTCCATTCACTCACTACAAATTCAAGCTTGACACATGTCCCAAGACTTGCCTGGACGACCCTTGACTCGCAGTGAAGTCAAGCCAGGTACAAGTCCCTTGACTTGCCTACCTTCGTGCTACAAGCCAAGTCCCTAGACTCGTTACGAAGTTAAGTCGGCCACAAGTCCCAGGGCTTGCCCACACGGCCTGTCGAACATAAGTCCCTTGACTTGTCGACCTTCGTGCTACAAGCCAAGTCCCGCAGGGTTCATATGAGGAGCGAGTCATAGAGTTCTCAGTCCTCACTTCCGTAAATCAAACTAGCAACCAAATCTCAAGGAAAAAAAAATTAAGTAAAGCTGGGAACTAGGAGATCTCTGTATTATTCAATACAAGTGTTATTTACAAGCAGAATTACAAGCATTCGCAAATTGAATGGAGGAAAAATTACAAGAAGTTCCTAAGGGTGAGGATGCGAAGGGGGATCAGGAAAAGCGGCAGGTGCCCAGTCCTTGCCCAATGTCCTGGTAAAGCGGAACGCCTATGAGTTGGGCTCGAGAGAGGCCAAGTTGAGAGCCCTTAGGTCATCCCTTGGGTTCTGAATGAGGTGGCCTTTTGGTCTTGGCATTGCGCCTTTTGATGGCTTCCTCTTGATCTTGGCATTGCACCTCTTGATGGCTTTCCTCTTATTTTGCACCGACTTGGTCGGCTCGGTGTACTTGCTCGTCATCCACTTGTGCTGCTGGACATCAGTGTTGTATTGGTCGACCAATTACACCTTATCCTCATGAAGAACATCAAGAGAACCCGTGAACTCCCTCAACTCTCTCTTGCACTTGTCCAGCTTGTTCCGAAACCAGTCCATCTCCTCTTCCCAAAGCCAGGCTACTAGGCGGAGACGTCCCACCTCTTCCTACACCTTGGTTAAGTTACCCTTGAGAAAGTCTACCTCCTGACGGGTCTTCTCCAACTTGTGCTTGTGCCACTCGCAGTTGGTCTCCAGCTCAGTTACATTTTCCACCACGACGTCTCTCTCATGGGATGCCTCCTCCACCTCATGCTTTGCCTTGCGAACCTCTAGGCGAGCAAGGAGGATGAGGGACTGGAGCACCTGAACCTCTTTTTCGACCTTCCCCCTCTCCTCCATAAGCATGCCTGCCAAATTGTTAGCCCCCTGAAACACACACAAGGTTAAGGCAAAGGTAAAGGAAAAACCAATTAGGAAAGCTAGACTTAGTTTTGTGGATACTTGCAAAAATAGTCCCCTTAAATTTTTGGCCTCACATTCAACAGCCTTAGCCCTCGCTACGCCAAAACCTGGGCCTGTCGTCTCAAGATGGCTCCCCCCAAAGGTCACAGACGAGCTGACTCCACCCAACTTCTAGAAAGGGTCGAATCCTCACAGGGTGGATGCCCGCAAAGGGCCGACACCGCTGAAACCCCTTACAATCACTTCCTCTCTGCTCAAGGCAAGCTTGGGCTCTGTTGTCTCCTTGAATGCCCTCAAGGGGACATCCCTAACAATTTCCCATTCCTGGTCCTTGACCTTAGGGATTGTTATCTCCTCCAAGCGAGGCTCTGACATCCTGGGCTCAATCCCCTCGTCCTCAGGTCGCATAGGTGAGTCCTGTGAGCCAGGAGACTCTTGTACCATCTCTTGCTAAGGCACGACGTTTTCTCTCCCCTCTAGGTTGGGCACCTCTTCCCCTTGGTCAAAAGGTGCCTCGAATGTGGGCTCCTCGAAGGTGAAGAATGAGGCAGCCTCGAGCTTAGAGGTCTAGCTGAAAGGGGGTGAAGGTATGAAGACCCAGTCTTTGCTAAGATCGACGACAAGGGGATGTCTCGGGCTGTCTTCATTATAGTCGGGACTCACGCCTGCTGGGCAAAAGATACGACAACAGAAACATCAACATCAACCAAGAACTCGATGGGAACACTCTGTGATTCCTTGACGACATCCTCAAAGGGTACCACAGTCATCGAAACCCCCCTCGGGGCAGGCTTAAGAAAGGCCTTGAAGAAATCCATCCTAGGAAGCGGGCTCTCTTAAGAAGGGCCCACCCAGGAAATAAGAATGGTCTGGGTGGAAAGGTGGTGATAGATGTTGGAGTCGGTCAGCATGGGGTTTGATATCGAGACGTCGGGATGGGCGTTGACCCAAGATAGGACAGCCTCCGACCATGCCTCCCCTTGATCGGATAGAAAAATGGAGATGGACTTGTCATTTGGCATGGCTCCTCGGACAGCTCGAATCGGGAACTCTTGGTGGATAGCCTACCCCTCGAGATATTCCCAGCCTGAGCCTGGCAGAGAAAAGAATTGCTTGGTCCAATCCTTGATGTGAAGAAATCGTTCTCTTGGCAGGCAATCCACTTCCGACCATGAGCCTTGAAACTGCAAAGATGACCCATCAAGGTGCAGCACCTTGTACACAGAAGGGAATTCCCACGCGGTCAAATAGGGATACTCCTCAGTCTTGGGGTTCAACACTTGGTGGAAGATCACACAGCTCGCGACCAAGTGCCGCCATGCATTCAAGTGGAGCTGGGTGGGCACCAAGCCAAGGAGGTCCAAGACATCGCGAATGGGGAGGCAGAATGGTAGCCGAAGCCTATTCGTGAACATTAGAGGAAAGAAGGCCACCTTCTTCGGCAGGCCAGCATCGAAACCTCCAAGATGACCTAGTTGGAAATGCCGAACGCTCCTTGTAGTGCACAAAAGTTAGTAGGAGAGACTATTGACTCCCAATCCTGACCATTGAAGCGTTCGGCATTCCCTCCGGTGATGGATTTCACCCTACCTTCAGGATCACCAAAAGTCCCCTCAGGGTGTACGGAATGGTCCTTCTTGGTGTCAAATCGAGGAACACTCTTGGGAGCCATCTAAGACGAGCAGAAGGTGGAAGTTGAGGATGATTAACGAAGAAGAAGGAAGGGACTCAAAGTAGATGACAAGATGAACACAGAGACGACGAGTTCTCAAGAAGAAAGCAGAGGGAAGTGGAAAATGAGGGGAAACGAGATTTAAATAGAGACTCGTGCTGATTGGGGTATCCAACGCACGAAGTGACAGGAGTCGTGAGAAACAAAACGATAGGAGTGAATCCAGAGATTCATACTACACCCAATAATGATGGAAATAAACCGTCACACACGCCCCAAGTGCAAAAAATGAAGGGATCGCGCGCGTGGGAAGCATTGGCCAATTGGTAGTCACGTGGGAGGCAAACCGCCACCCCATGTGTGACAATGTGGTTGTAGCCAGTGGTAACAGACAGAGTGATGTCGACCACGATGAGCAACTTTTGAATTCTCACTACCTGTGTGCGATGAGAATTCCCAAGGTACTGAGAATGGGATTTATCTCCTTAGTATGGCCCCCCTTAGGGCCCAAACCAGTCAGTAGATAGCCCAGTACAAAATCAATGAAAGGAAGAGGACTAGGCTGGGCCCTAGGAGGCCCTTAAGATGTGTTGCTGGTCACGTCACCCGCTCAGGCCACAACCCACATTGTCGAACAAGCAGGCATGCCGCATTAAATGGTCTAGGAAGCTAGCATGCAACGACAGAGCTAGATGTCCACTCACCTCTGTGTAGAAGGTAATGCTCGTGCCTCCCACCCCTCACCCATCGTAGGTGATAGACTGGCAACCCACGCACTATGTGGCAGGGCGATGATTGACATGACAAGAGTGAAAACCTGCCACCAGCGCAGTGTCCCGTGCACCATTCGTACTCTGTTGTTTTCTTTTGCCTTCTCGCAACTTTTCCCATTTGTTTTTGGCTAAGCAAGCACTTGGCCTAATCAATGAGAACCTTAATTTCGGCCTCAAATGTTTAGGAGACAAACCTTAGTTTGGAGAGTTTTACTTCTTTATTTACCATATATATCATTTCTAGGTATTTCTAATCAATTTGTATCGCTAATATTAATGTAATATCTATTATATATAATTTAAAATCAACATAAAATACAATAAAAAGTAAATTAATTTTTCCTACCTAACAAACAAGACTATTGATATATATTCCAAACATGTACTGACAATTACTTTTGTCACGAGCCACAAGTTGGGCTTAAACTTTCCCGTGGACCTGGTACGATCGAGATATTAAAAATTGAATAATGATACATGTAACATTTTTTACAATACATATGATGTAAAATGAAAATATTTTTATAAAATGATATTATTTTTATAAGATATTTTATGATAATATTTCTCATTTTAAAATATGATTGTAAAATATATTATAAAAAATATTGTGTATTTATCATTTTTCTTAAAAATTAATATTGAACACAATGATATGGTCAATTTAAGTCGACTTGATTAATTAATCATTATGTTACTTTCAGATCGTCAGATCGTGTACTGACCTGATTATTTATGACAAATGATATACAATTGTCATTAGTTTTTTTTTTCTTTCTTTATTTTTTTCTTTTTCACTCAAGATGCTCAACTCATTATTTAAACAAGACGTTACAATCTATTCATAATTTATTATATTTAATAAAAGTAAATTTATTTTTCCTACCTAACAAACAAGACTATTGGTATATATTCCAAACATGTACTGACAATTACTTTTGTCAAGAGCCACATGTTGGGCCTAAACTGTCACGCGGACCCGGTACGATCGAGATATTAAAAATTGAATAATGATACATGTCACATTCTTTACAATATATTTTACAATACATATGATGTAAAATAAAGATATTTTTATAAAACGATATTATTTTTATAAGATAGTTTATGATAATATTTTTCATTTTAAAATATGATTGTAAAATATACTGTGAAAAGTATTGTGTATTTATCATTTTTCTTAAAAATTAATATTGAACACAATGATATGGTCAATTTAGGTTGACTTGATTAATTGTGTTACTTTTGGATCATCAATATCGTGTACTGACCTGATTATTTATGACAAATGATATACAATTGTTATTAGTTTTTTTTCTTTTCTTTATTTTTTTCTTTTTTCACTCAAGGCACTCAACTCATTATTTAAATAAGACCTTATAATCTATTCACAATTTATCATATTTAAGAAATGTTTAATTACTTAGTATTACCTGAATCACCTCTGTATCAGAGAACCATGAAGAGTGATTTGTTGCAAAATAAGCTTCTGGGCTCCTTTCTATTATATTATTCTTCCTGCAGAATGGTAACCAGTGATATGCAAATTTAGCAGCTTCCATGCAAGCAAAGAGTGTCACCTGTGATCCCCCATCATCCGATACATAAATCGAAATCTTCTCCGTCGGATAGTCATAAGCCATGACCGATAAGGTTGTGCTCACCAGCCTCATCGGCGGCTCCTTGAATGGATCGGTAGTGCATATAAACACATCCAACGCCGGAAAATCCAAAAAAGATTTTTTCAAAAGTAGTGCCTTCTGGAGATTTTCAAGGTATTCATCACGGTAAACGATGTTCATGAGGAAACACTGACGAGTGAACCACAAGAAAGCAAGGAAGGTATCGGAGATGAGGAAGGAGAGGGAGATGAGGAAGGATGCGAAGGTGGTGGAGTGGATGAGCTTGAGTGCATGGCGATAGAGCAGCACTAAGATGGCACAGAAGTAAACAGCCGCAAACACGCGGTTGAAGGCTCTGCGACCTGCATGTCTAAGCCTGTGAAGGAGAGGAGCGCGCGCGGGAGAGGTACTCAGGCTCTCATCCATTCTTTTGGTGGTGTACAGCAGTTTTAGAGGATTGATGATAAGGATAAACCAGGGTTTAATTTATAGGCCTGTTTGGAATCTTCTTTTTAATTATGAAAAAGATGTTTATTCTTGCAGGACTATGTTTGATATAGCAGTATGGGATTTAATGAATTTGTGATTTTTCTAAAAAAGAAAAATTAAGATTTAAAATAATATTTGAAAAAAAAAATTACACGGTGGTTTGAATTCACAAGCTTCTTCAATTTATCTTAACTCATCTCATCTTTATCATTTCAACTTTCTCAAATATTCACAAAAAATATCATAATTTTTTTTTTCAAATTCTAAAATAACTTTCTCAAATTTCCACATAAAATATAATAAACAATTTAATATTTTTAAATTTCAAAATAACTTTTTTAAATTTCTATACAAATATAATAAATAATTTAATTTTTTCACAAAATAATAATAATATTCAAAATATTATTTTAAAAATATTATTTTTTACGGTTTACAAATCATTTCAACTCATCAAGAATCAAATCCAATCAAATCCAACTTAAATAACTTTTTTCGAAAGAGTTGTGCTACACCCGATGTAGCCTGATTAGTCCCAACAAAACCATTTGGCTTTTTTTTTTTTTTCATTTCTTTATACCTGGAAATATGAAAAAACAATATCATTGCTGGCAGAACCTTTTATGGCGTCCACCAACGTTGACAACCGAAGCCTTGGCATGAAATTCGCAGACCTTATGGCGCCGGTGGTACGGCTTGGCTTCCGTGAAATCAGCATTGCAATTCTCCGCCTGGCAAGTAATCAGCGTTCCCTCCACTGCCAGATGATGTTCTCCTGCTAGATGCGGGAGTCATTTCTCTCTTCTTCTCGTCCTTGCCAAATCCTAACTCGCTAGCTTCATCCTCCTCCTCTTCAGCCTCCTCCACCATGTTATTGTAGTACTTGAAGCTCCTCTCTCCCTCGGCTCTGCTTGTTTCCATTTTGCAAAACAAGAGCAGACAGACAAAGGGACAGATGCAGCTAGCAAGCAGTGAAGATCAGGATTTTGAAGGCAGAAAAACCTTGAGAAAGTTGAAAAAGGGGAAGAATTTATGCGAGGACCACAAACTCCATTTTCCCCTTGTTAGCATAAGAATAATTGTGAGGTCCGGGTAGAAAGCAAGCATCACGATTGGCTCCAAAAGCACAAGAATAATGTTAGGATGTATTCTCATTTTGTCCTGATCGTTCATATATTTAATATATTTTTAATAATTAAGAAAATAATTTTTTAATGATTAAAAAAATAATTATTAGTATATCGATATTTTTTTATTTAAAAAATACTTTTAAAACAAATTTGCAAATTGTACGGAACACAAAGTAGGCATGTCCGCGAAAGAGTAGCACCACTCAAAGCACAATACCAATGGGTCTGAACAGTAACGTGAATAGTTTTACTTTATAGGGCTGCGTACCGTGACTTAATTCTCACTCTACCGCATTTTCTCCATGTATTTCATGGTTCTACTTACAGTCGGTTCAAAAAGATGCTAGAGGTATTGGAGTGGGTAGGTATGGTAGAATTTTTTTAAAAGAAACAGATCTGTAGTTAAAAAACTAATTTTTTTATCATGTGGATTGAATTTTGTATTTATTTAATTTTTTAAAAAAAATGACGGTATATTTATGCATTTCATGACTATAAATATAATTTTTTGTCTAGAAAATACATCTTCCACACTTCTTCTCTGTAATATTTCATTTCCAAAATAATTTAAAATTCTTTTTATAAATCAAATCTTAAGTAAGAGATGTGAGCAGTATGTTCTCAACACCAACTTGTACCAATAATTTTTATTTCAAGTTTAGATTTTTGCTATCTATTTTTCTTATAATGGGAAATTTAAGGGATTGTCAAAACCTTTTTCTTTAAAAGAAAAATGTAATATATATCTGTATCCAGTTAAACTTTAAGATCATGTAATGCTCCCTTATTGATAAGTGTTATTTCTATATGATTTTTATCACTATTTTATTTATGAAGTGTCATTTTCTCTTCAATACTATTGATTTTATTTTATTTCTACATATTTTTATTTATTTTCTTGGATTTAAAGGAATGAGAAGATTTAATGCAAAATGAGAGCATTTTGATACAAAAGAAGATACTACGGATCCAAACCAATGAGAGGTAGCGAGATTTAAAGAGAGCCAGGGAGATTTAAAGAGAGCTAATGATATTTGGGCCAGGAACCTTGTTCCGTGGGCAGCAAATAGATTTTTCTCATCCAACGGTGAGAAGACAAACCTCTCGGTAGGTAAGGAAACTTACAACCAAAAGGCGCGAAGACTTGGTGACTAGGCTCTAGGCCGTTAGAATGGACAACTAGTCTAACGACCAACTTAAAAGACTAACCTAAACAACATCGTGGGCAACAACTAGAAAATGCAATAGGAAGACAGACCATAACGCATTCTGACACTTATAACTATCTCAAATAATTAAACTCATATTTTTAGCATTATAGTGAGTGATAACACTGACTATGTTGACAGATTAAAACCTATGCGATTGATCGAATCGTAAAAACTTATAAGGTTGTCACGAGGTTCCTAAAGTCAATAGAAATTCTACCAATGAATTTATAACTGGCTGTTACAATTTGTGATTAAAGCTCTATGATTAAACACCATTAGTTGAGCGAAAGCAGAGATACTTTACTGCGACTAGTGTGATTTTCAAGAAAAATTCAAAGAACTTAATGAGTCTCCAATTAGTTAAATTTACATATAGATATGAAGTTATTAGTTTGAGATATTTTTAGTATTGTTCAAGAGAAAATATTGAATAGTTAAAGGATTTTTATCATCAACTTGAGATAATTGAGATTCTATAACAAGGAAAAATAATTGTATGTGATTTGCTAAGTGAAGTCAAGCTCTCTAAATCTATTCTTATTATTTTTTTTAAAATCATAATTTTAATATTCTTTTCTTCAGTTTAATTTAGATAAACCATTCTTTAAATTTTAATTTTTCAAATAGTAATTAATTTAGTCAATTTCAATACTCAATAGCATAATTATTTCTTGTGGGTTTGATAACCGTTTTCTTTAAAGCACTTTACTACTTGTTACGATTTTATGCAGTAGTAGATATATTTTTATGCGAACAAGTTTTTGATGCCGTTGCCGGGGAATAGGTATTTATTATTGATATTGATACCAGCTAGATTTTGACTATTTTGGATTTTATTTTATTTTAAAAAAAGAGAGAATAAGGCATATAATAAAGAGAAGAAGAAAAAGGTAGCCGCCTCTAAATTTAATATGGCCGACCAGGAGTACAAGACGTTTAGAGATTATGCTATTACCACATCGGCGGCACAGATGGCAAATCTATCACAACAAATAGGTAAGATGAACGTTAATGCTATTCAAACTAATGTTGTTTGTGATCATTGCGCAGGAAATCATTCAAGTGTAGATTGCCAAGTAGGAATTCCTTTTGCCCAACCAAGCTATGAACAAGCCCATTAGGTGTCACATTTTCAATATCAAAATAATCCTTATTCAAACACGTTCAATTCTGGATGGAGAAATCACCTTAATTTTTTATGGAGCAATAACCAAGTGCTGGCTAAACCACCCCAACAGTTTCTATAGCAAGAGAATAAGCTGACACTTGAGGATATGTTTATGCAGTACATGTAAAAGACTGATATGGTAATGCAAAAGACTGATATGACAATGCAAAAGGCTGATATGGTGATCCAAAACAACTTGGCTTCGATCCGCAATCTTGAGGCACAAATCGGTCAACTCTCAAACATGCTTACCGAGAGGACAACAGAGACTTTACCGCAACACTGTGACCAATCCGAAGGAACATATCAAAACCATAACATTGAGAAGTGGGTGGACATATGACCAGCAACAATTGGTAAATACCGAGCGAGATGAAAAAGCTGCCGAAAATGTGGAGTTCCAAAAGAAGGAAACCGAGGACAAGGTGAAAGAAATCGATCGGGAGGCGATCGACCAGCAAGCTGAGAAGACTAGAGAGACTAAAGGGGTTGCAAAATCCAAGAAATCCAGGAAGTTTATTTCTGAAACTTATTCTCCTTCAATTTATGATCCACCAATTCTTTTTCCGCAAATATTAAAGAAAAATAAGATTGATAATTAGTTCTCTAAATTTTTGAGTATATTTAAGCAACTACATATTAATATTCTTCTCATTGAAGCTTTAGAGCAAATGCCTAAATATGCAAAGTTTTTTAATGATATATTATCAAAGAAACAAAAGTTGGAGACGCATGAGACTGTGATGCTGACTGAGGAGAGCAGTACAATTTTACAAAAGAAGCTTCCGCCTAAGTTGAAAGATCCGGGGAGTTTCACGATCCCTTGCACTATAGGAAATTCCTATTTTGATAAAGGTTTATGCGATTTAGGGGCAAGTATTAATCTAATGCCTCTCTCTGTTTTTAGGAAATTAGGCCTTGGAGAAGCAAAGCCGACAACCATCTCTCTACAGTTGGCAAACAGATCTATTAAGTACCCAAGAGGATTAATTGAGGACGTACTGGTGAAAGTTGATAAGTTCATCTTCCCGGCTGACTTCATTGTGCTTGATATGGAGGAGGACGAAGAGATTCCTTTAATACTGGACCGACCTTTCCTGGCGAAGGGGAGAACTTTAATTGATGTCCACTCATTTTGAGGGTAGGTGAGGAGCAGGTCACTTTTAACGTGTTTAAATCTATGGAACTCCCGTCCGAGGTACATTCTTATTTTCAAATAAGCGACCGAAACATGGTCAAGGCCGACGAGACTTATGGAGCCAAATTTCGAAAGCTACCACTTGAGGAATGTCTTACTCACTCTATGTCTATTGAATTTGAAGATGAAAAGGTCAAGTAGTGTGAGAGATAATTTAAAGCTACACCTTCCCTTTTTCCTTCAATAAAACTGAAAGTGGAAGAGCTAAACTCATATTAGCCGACGTTGTCCAAGCTTGAACTCAAGCCGCTTCCATCAAATTTAAGGTACACTTTCTTAGGCTAGTACTTTACTTTTCCAGTTATTATTAACAGTTCTTTGAGTGATATAGAGGAAGAGAAGTTGTTGAGAGTCTTGCGAGAACACAAGATGGCCTTGGGTTCGACCATCTCGAACATCAAAGGAATTAGTCCTTCAATTTGCATGCATAATATTTTAATGGAGAATAATTTCAAACCGATCGTCCAACCCAGAGGAGATTGAATCCATCAATGCAAGAAGTGGTGCACAAAGAGGTATTGAAACTTTTAGATGCCGAGATCATTTATCCAATCTCAGATAGTGCATGGGTAAGTCCAGTACAAGTCGTCCCAAAGAAAGGAAGGATAACTGTGATCAAGAATGATAACAATGAACTTATACCGACCAGGATGGTCATGGGATGGTGAGTATGCATAGATTATCGAAGATTGAATGATACAATTTGGAAAGACCATTTTTCCTTACCGTTATTGATCAAATGCTAGAAAGACTTGCCGGCCACAGCTACTACTATTTTCTAGATGGATATTCCGATTACAATCAAATAGCCATTGCACCCGAGGATAACAAAAAGACCACTTTCACCTATCCTTACAGCACTTTTGCATATAGGTGCGTACCTTTTGGTCTTTGCAATGTGCTAGCCACTTTTCAAAGATGCATGATGTCCATCTTCTTGAACATGGTGGAAAGATTTTTAGAAGTCTTCATGGATGACTTCTCGATTTTTGGTCATTCTTTTGATAATTGCTTATCTAATTTATCATTGGTTTTGCAGAGATGCAAGGAGATAAATCTTGTTTTAAATTGGAAAAAATGCCACTTCATGGTCAAGGAGTGAATAGTGCTCGACCACCACATTTCCTTCAAGGGGATTAAGGTCGACCAAGCAAAGATAGAAGTTGACAAACTCCCACCACTGACTAATGTGAAGGGTGTGAGGAGCTTCTTGGGTCACGTCGGGTTCTATCATCGATTTATCAAGGATTTGTTTCAAATTACTAAACCTTTCTACACTCTGTTGATTAAAGATATCAATTTGAATTTTCTGATGAAAGCTTGCATGTTTTTTAAATATTAAAAAAGAAATTAATTTAAGCACCTATCATTGTGTCACCATATTGGAATTTACCTTTTCAATTAATGTGTGATGCCAACGATTATGCTATAGGGGCTATTTTGGGGTAGAGAAAAAGATAAAATTGTTCATGTTATTTATTATGCAAGTCAAACCTTAACAGGAGGTCAACTTAATTATGCTACTACTGAAAAATAATTATTAGTAGTTGTGTTTACCTTTGACAAATTTCTTTCTTATTTGATAAGTTCAAAGGTGGTTGTCTACACCAATCACTCAGCTCTTAAATACTTGCTATTGAAGAGGGTTGCCAAACCAAGACTGTTAAGATGGATTTTGCTATTACAAGAGTTTGATTTGGAAATAAGAGATAAGAAAGGTATCGAAAATTTAGTGGCCAACCACTTATCTCGCCTTGAGCTTAAAGAGGCAGTTGACGATGAGAATTTTTCAATTAATGAGACCTTCCCGGACAAGCAATTGATGGCTATACAAGTTGTTCCATGGTATGACAACATGGTAAATTATTTGGTGTCCAAAATTCTACCAGCCGAAATGACATATCAACAAAAGAATAAGTTCCTTTCTGACTTAAAATATTATTTTTGGGAGGAACTTTTTCTATACCGACACGGCACGGACCAGATAATCAGGAGATGTGTTCCCGAAGAGGAGATGACGAGCATACTCAGACATTGCCACTCATTAGAAGTGGGCGGCCACTTTGGTTGAACAAAAACAACAACGAAAGTTTTACAATGCGGCTTTTATTGGTCGACTATTTTTAAAGGCTCTTTTAATTTTGTTAATTCATGTGATCATTGTCAAAGGGTTGGCAACATTTCTAGGAAGCATAAAATGCCTTTAAACAATATTTTAGTGATTGAATTATTTGATGTTTAGGGTATAGATTTCATGGGTCCTTTTCCATCCTCATATTCTAACAAATTTATTTTGGCTATTGTAGATTATGTCTTCAAATGGGTGGAAGTGGTCACCTTGCCAACCAATGATGCGAGGGTCATAGTGAATTTCTTGTGGAAGAACATTTTTTTCTCAATTTGGCACGCCGAGGGGCATAATCAGTGATGGTGGGAAGCATTTTTGCAATCACCAATTCGAAGCACTATTGACTAAATATGGCATTACCCATCACGTGGCGACACCATACCATCCTCAAAAGAACGGCCAGGTCGAGGTGTCTAATCGGGAGCTGAAATGCATACTGGAGAAGACCGTGAGTGTCTCTCAGACAGATTGGGCAAGAAGGTTAGATGATGCACTATGGGCCTATCGAACAACATTTAAAACACCGATTGGGGTGTCATCTTATCGGCTAATTTATAGAAAAGCTTGCCATCTATCCGTGGAGCTAAAACACAGAGCCTATTGGGCGAAGAGAACACTAAACTTTGATTTGCAAGTGGCTAGTGAGAAGAGAATACTGCAGATCAATGAGATGGATGAGTTCCACAATGTTGCTTATAAGAATGCTCGAATTTAAAAAGATAAAATAAAAAATGGCATGATAAGCATATTCTGATAAGGAAATTCGAAGTCAGGTAGAAAGTTTTATTATTTAACTGAAGACTTTGACTCTTCTTGGGAAAGTTGTGCTTTCGGTGGTCGGGACCGTTTGTGGTAACCTGTATCTTTCCCTATGGGGCGGTTGAAGTCCATCACGAGACAAAAGGCACATTTAAAGTAAATGGACAGAGGTTAAAACCCTATATGGATAGAGACTTTAACTCAGAAAAGTGTTCCATCGATCTCGCCAGTAATAAATGATGAGAGAACAATGTCTAGTTATAGACTTTAACTAAAGCACTTTTGAGAGGCAACAAAAGTTTATTTTATTTTATTAAGTTTTATTTTTGCTTCATATTATTCCATTTCTTTCATCTTGCAGGAACGAAAAGGTGAGGAGATCTCCAAGGAGTACACGGCTGCACCTTCAAGGAAAATATTCCATTGGTAGAACTGGAAACAATCAGGGGAGCATTTCTAACATTCTCTCATTCTTTGCTTTAGTTTTTCTTCCTTTTTCCCATTGAGGACAATGTGATATTTAAGTTTGGGGGGGAAATGATATTATTTTATTCAAATAATAATAATAATAATGATGATGATGATGATGATAAAAACAGTATGGTTTGATGAATAAAAAGCCTATGATAAGAATATGATTGAAATTGATTATACTTTTTAGGGAAAATTCTCATTGCTTAAGTCTAGTCGTTAATTATTTACTTGATTTGACTTAATTTGATATTTCCTATGTTCAATGAATGCTTCTTATGATCATTAATTGTTTTGGGTACCTGGAGAAATTTTGTGAATTTATATGGTCTCAACTTACTCTAGAACTTTTTTGATTACACTCAAGGTGAAATCCTAGACAAACTATTACTAGGAAAATGATTAACGCATTCTTTGGACCGATTGAGCCTTTCAAGCTTACCTATTTCTTCTCTTTATCTCTAGTCCCCCCCTTTGAGCTTTATTGAAATATATTTTGGCCTTATATTTTTCTTTTATTGAAATATATTTTGGCCTTATATTTTTCTTTATTGTAAACCTCATATTCTTTATCCTAATTGAGCTTAAACACTGATATCCTTATCTTTCAAGAGAACTCAGTTTACACAAAGTCACAGACTCACAAGAGCATGAAAGCCAAGAGAGGTAGAAGGTCTACAAGTAAAGTAATTATAGCAATATTATCAAAATCATAAGTTTGGGGGTGTGAAAAGTCAACTCGTCTACTGTGTGGCCAATAAGAAAAGGCCGATGAGAGTCATCCACAAAGGCAGTCGAAAAGGTATGAATATTTTCAAAAGAAGAAGAAGAATTCTGATCTACCGAATAGAGGGGTAAAGAGAGAGATACTTGAAAGTGCAATAAAGAGAGGTGTGTTGAGAGATGTACAAAGATTGAGAAGAGATGTTTGTGTTAGAAGTAAGAATGCTCTATTTATTCTGTTAGAGTTCAAACTTAAGTTTTCTTGCTTTGTTTGAATCCCACATTTTCTTTGTAGCCCTCACCCTAATCTTACATTACAAGCTTAATAAATACCTATTGATCTGTAGTGATTGTTTCTATTCTACATTAGTGGAGAGTGATTTGAAAAGTAAGTATATGGAGCTTTTAGAGATCCATTGTTTATTTACTTGTTTGCATAAAACTATCCGGAAAGCTAATGATGAAGTGAGAATGATGGGTATGCATGAATGTGAGAATGGCTAATGCAGTGGAATTGAGTTTTGAATTAACTTTTGGACTTGATTGATCTTGAATGATTCCTTTGAATTATAGACGTCAGATAATCTTTGAGGAAATAAATTTTGTGAATCAAACCAACACTGATTTTAATTGTCTTTTCTTTTCTTCTTTTCTCGAGGGTGAGCAAAGCTTAAGTTTGGGAGTATTTGATAAGTGCTATTTTTATATGATTTTTATCATTATTTTGTTTATGAAAAGTGTCATTTTCCCTTCAATACTATTGATTTTATTTTATTTCTATATATTGTTATTTATTTTCTTGTATTTGAAGGAATGAGAAGATTTAGTGCAAAAGGAGAGCATTTTGATACAAAAGAATAGACTACGGATCCAGACCGATGAGAGACAGTGAGATCTGAAGAGAGCTGATGAGATGTGGGAGAAGAGCCTTGTCTTGTGGGCAACAAAGAGATTTTTTTCACGCAAAGGCGAGAAGACTTAACTCTCGGTAGGCAAGGAAACTGGTGACCAAAAGGCACGACTAGAATGCGTGAAGACTTGGCGACAATTTCTAGGCGGTTAGATTAGGCAACTAGTTTAACAACCAACTTAAAAGACCAACCTAAACGACATCGTGGGCAACAACTAGAAAAGGCAAGATGAGTCTTTTATCCCGGTCAGAAGTCTTTTCACTTAGTAGGCGAGGAGAGGGTCGTGCGGTCTTTGTACATCCACACTTGTTCATTTGTGACCTCCACGCCAGTTATATTCAACGCACACGGTATCTACCCGGTAGGATAATTCCTCCCGACCGGGATCAATCTGCTGCTGACCACTAAATCCGAGTTCCCCAATCAATCTGTTGGCTACCGAATCCTCCCGAACCCTGCAATTCAAGCTGCATATCACTAAATCTTCCATCTTAGATAATCCTATTATTCTTGGGATAATTCATTTTATGTTAACATTTATCTTTAGAAACTATTTTCTAGATTTTTAGGTGAAATTATAGCCGAAGTTATCTTTCCAGATTTGAGTTTTGACATCTATTTAATCCTGTCTTGTGAGATGAATAGGGAGGGTTCTGAATCAGGGTTTTGTTTTGAGTTTTAGAGAGTCTGAGTTTAGGTTTTGATAGTTTAGAGTTTATTATTTGAGTTTCTTTCAAGGAGGCAAATATGGGGGAGTAGAGGTGAAAACCGCATGCTTCATCAACTGACTCTAACAAAGAACACCAGTTTTATTGTTTTTCTGTTTAATTTCATTATGAACTAATTTCATTTTCTAGAGTTTTGATGTAGCCTAGCATTTAACACAATTTATATTCTAAGTTATTTTATTTTCAATATTTCTATGATTGAATGTTTATTCTTTGTTCTTAATGCTTACAATATTCTAGTTAACTATTGTCCGATCTTTTGGATTGCAATGAGATCGAGAGGTGATTTTTTATTAAAGCTCTATGATTCAACACCATTAGTTGAGCGACAGCAGAGATACTTTACTGCGGCTAGTGTGATTTTCAAGAAAAATCCAAAGAACTTAACAAGTCTCCAATTAGTTAAATTCACATAGAGATATGGAGTTATTAGTTGGAGATATTTTTGATATTATTCGGGAGAAAATATTGAATAGTTAAGGGATTTTTATCATCAACTTGGGATAATTGAGATTCTATAACAAGGAAAAATAAATTGTGTGGGATTTGCTAGGTGAAGTCAAATGCTCTAGATTTATTCTTATTATTTTTTTAAAATCTTAATTTTAATTTTCCTTTTTTCAATTTAATTTAGACAAACCATTCTTCAAATTTCAGTTTTACAAATAGTAACTAATTTAGTCAATTTCAATACTCAATAGCATAATTATTCCCCGTGGGTTCGATAACTGTTCTCTTTAAAACACTTTACTACTTGTTACGATTCTGTGCACTTGCAGATGTATTTTTATGCAAACACTTATCACAAAGATCAAGTCTATCTATTAAAGATTACTTGCACCCAACATGGAAGATCTAGCATACAGGCCCAAGACCAAGACACTGCGGCTCTACGTATTCTAATGCCGTGAAACCAAAAAACTTGCCATGGATTAACAACCAATTTGTCATATAAATATATATATATATATCAAAATTACGAAATCAAGAAGGACTCATATCAAAAACTTGGTGTAGCATGAATCTAAACCAAGCTTTAATATAGTCATGGTAAGAGAAAACAATTTTAGAATCTGCAAGTCTTTTGGAGGAGAAAGGGTTGGTACTCCATTCTTCTTCTGTGATGACTTGTGAAATGTAAGCACTGTGATAGATCAATTTGGTGGTATCAGTCTTATCATAAATGGGTTTTTATAATAATTGAATTAGTTTGGATCAAAATACTGGAATAAAATTGAAGATTTTTTGCAGAATTTTCTGGAATCCAATGGAAAGCAGGGGGAAAATAAGATGAAGCAATCTCACTTTGTAATTATAGTACTATTAAAAAAGAGATATTATCTATAGTATTATTTATCTCTAAATTTCAAAGTGATTTACTTAATAATTTTTTTTTTATTAAGGATTGATTGTAAAAGTGCTAAATATGTATTAGAAAAAGATGTTGAAAACATTGCATCAAAACATAATTTTACACGATGGCAAGCTATTTTCAGTGTTTTTGATTTTGATGGCCAATATATTAAAGGATTTGATAATTCTATTCCTGATTTTCTTACTCGTAAATTTTTGCAGACCCCTAACCATGAGCAAGAAAAAAGGAAAAGATAAACTAACCCCTGCTTCCCCCTTATATATATATATATATATACCAATGGGCATTATGCGTCAAATTCCTAAACTCTAAGGTCATTTATAATTGAACAACATAGGTTTTCTAGCACATACATATGCATGCATACATATACATGTATCTAAATAAATATATGTATATATATATATAATAGTTTGGATATTGGATGTGTTAGGGACTAAATTGATTGGGTCAAACCCTTTGGAAACCTATTGCCAAGGGAAAAGATAAAGTTAAGAGATAAGATAGAAAAGAGATAAGGCAAAAACGTTGTCTCAGACTCCTCAAAGGAAAAGGTATCATAAGTCAAGTTGGACTCTATCACTCCAGAAAATAACCTTTATATATGGAGTAGCTCCCCAACAAATCAAAGTGGCTCTCGCTCCGTGCACTCTCCACCAACTCTCTAGAAGGACTCTCCTAAAAACTAAATTCTCTCATTGTATTGACCGATATGTGAGGCCATGAGACATTGTAAAATCATCACCTATTATAGTGAATTTTGCCCCCAACAACCCATGGACGTAGGCTTTTATGCCGAACCACATAAATTCAAGTCTCCCTTTATTTATTTCTATTCGCTTGTTTATTATTTATTATATGGATGAATGCGAAGAACACCCGAATCAACATCATGAGTCGGGGATGATTCTTTCCTCCCTTCTGGTCTATTATGCAAATTTAGTCATTAACAGTTGGCGCCGTCTATGGGATTGACGATATCTTCTACATTGGACTTGGGAGAAGGATAGTCTCCAAATCACGAAATCACCTTCGAAAAACTAGATAAAATCTCCTCAACTTTGCTATTTCCTATTATTTATATTCCTAACACTGTAGTGAATGGTTAAAATAAATAAAAAAAAATAACGAGGAAAATGACAAAGACATGAATTGAGTAGGTGGGACGTGAATTTTGCACATGATATGCACTATTATCTTTTGATTTTAACCTTGTCAACAAAAGAGGAAAGAATAGCAATCTGGTGGAGTGCATGACATGCACTGCGCATGTGATGGATGCATTGTGCATGCCAGGCACAACAGACGTAAGTGGGGTGCCGCATGCACCCATTTCTTTGACATGCAAGGCTTGTAGTCACCACTCACGTCATGGGGCACAGTCCAAGTCCAGCCACCTAGCTGAATGGCATGGTTGACAGAATGGCGGCAAGGCTCTCCATCGGCAGCTTACTGCAGTGTCGCACTGCATGGATGCCTTGCACCGTACATGCAAAGGTTGAAGAGTGAGTGGAGGCACATACACCGGCGTTCACAATAGGGCAAAGGCACCAAGAGCCACATCCAACACCGCCAGATATTTCTGTTGCCGATGGTGGTTCCTCGACGCCGACAGCCAACCATGTCGGGCACGACGTTGCGGGTAGAGAATCAATGTGCATTGTTGGGCACCTCGAAAGACCACCATTAGCCATGAGCATGCCCACCAGCATAGTGGGCCTCCACCACCTGCATCGTTGGAGCTCCCTGTCACTGATGAGGTGCTCCTCGACCACTAAAGCAGTTCACATTGGGCACAATGCAAGCAGGGCATAAACGATGCCGAAGATCAACAAAAGCCTGACATTCGTGCACCGACAAGACCTTCGCAAGCCACCACTAGAGCTGCCGCATTTTTTAGTTGCTAGCAAGGAGGTCATCACCCACATGGTGTTGCCCGCCAAAGTCCCTCGCCATTCTCACCAGTTACGCATCACAAGCAGCTTGCTAGACCATAGCTCGCTGCGAAGGTCCAGTCGCTATCTAACTCGCCATCGAAGCTCCTCGCCAGTGGTTCTCACCACTATGAGTTGTTGCCAATTACGTGTTTCCTCGCCACAGGTACTTCAGTCCATGCATGGTTTGCTCGTCAAGAGGTGTTGCTCGCCAATTTTGCTTAACCACGGGATACTTCTCGCTAGTTACACAATGCACAGAGTATTCCTCGCCAGTTGTTCTCCCACAAGGTGCTGCTCGCCCACAAAGTTCTGCTCGCCAATTGCTCACCACATAAGGTATTCCTTGCTAGTTGCTCACCATGTAGAGTACCACTCACCATACATAGTATTTTCCTCACCATTCGCATGAATTTTACTCAACAATAATCCAAGAAAAAAAAATCTGGTCGATTGATTCGAAAGTGAACTTGCCAAAGAGGAAGAATTTTTATTGGTACGAAAACGCTCAAGGATGAACAATTTCCCCATGCAAAAATCATTCAGCAGCCAATGATCGCAATTAGGGCAAATTACTCAGGCTTGTCTCTTTCAAACTTGTTATTTTAAGTTTACTAAAAATTTTGATTTTTGGAAGACCTTCCCCCACAAAATTCTTCAAGGTTCCACGAAGACTTAGTGCCTATACGTCTTGGGAATATACTTCGTTAGAAAACACCTGCGTGGCGTGAAACACAGGTTGCCTCTCCTCTCAAGCATTGTTCGCCATCTTAAATTGTTGTCATCAGAATAGACCATTCGGTATCTGGGGCATCCCATGTCCTCATCGTTGCCAAAGCACAGTGGCCAACGAACATCACCCATGTGTCACCAGCCTTCACCACTCAAGTGAGATGAACAAGGTTTTCAAACTTCAAACTTGTTACTTGGATTATTTAACCTAACATGTTTATTTTGTTGGTACGATTATAGCTCCCACCACGAAATGAGGTCGCGCTTTGTCTCCCACCTCAAAGGGTTATGCGGTCGAGACACTCTCCTGCTACACCCATTGCCAGGGTTATGCGGTCGAGGCACTTTCTCGCTACACCCATTACTAAAGGTTACGCGGTTGAGACATTTTTCCGCTACACCCATCATCAGAGTTACGCGGTAGAGGCACTCTCCCGCTATACTCTCAACCTCAAAGTTACGCAGTTGAGGCATTCTCTTGCTACACTCTCCTCGTCAGGGTTACGCGGTCGAGACACTTTTCCACTACACTCGCATCGCCAGGGTTACACGATCGAGGCACTCTCCCGCTACACCCATTGCCAAGGTTACGTGGTCAAGGGACTCTCCCATTACACTAACATCACCAGGATTACGTTGTCAAGGCACTTTCCCGCTACACCCATCGCTAGAGGTTACGAGCTTGAGGCATTTTCCCACTACCCCATCGTCAGAGTTATGCGGTCGAGGCACTCTCCAGCTATACTCTCATTGCCAGAGTTATGCAATCGAGGCACTCTCCCACTACACCCATCGCCAGAGCTACGTGGTTGAGGCACTCTCCCATTACACTCGCATTGCTAGGGTTACGTGGTGTAGGCGCTCTCCCGCTACACCCATCATCAGAGTTATGCAATCGAGGGACTCTCCCACTACACTCGCATCGCTAGGGTTATGCGGTCGAGGCACTCTCCCACTACACTTGCATCGTCAGGGTTACGTGGTCGAGGCACTCTCCCGCTACACTCACCGCTAGTGTTATGCGGTCGAGGCACTCTCCCACTACACCCATCGCTAGTGTTACGCGGTCGAGACACTCTCCCACTACACTTGCATCGCCAGGGTTACGTAGTTGAGGCACTCTCCTGCTACACCCATTGCCAAAGTTACGTGGTTGAGGCACTCTCTCGCTACACTCATCGCTAGTGTTATGCAGTCGAGCCACTCTCCCGTTACACTCACATCACCAGGGTTAAGCGGCCGATGCACTCTCCTGCTACACCTATCGCCAGAGTTACGTGGTCGAGTCACTCTCCTACTACACTCTCATTGCCAGAGTTATGCGGTTAAGGTGCTCTCCCGCTACACCCATCGCCAGAGTTACGCTGTTGAGGTACCCTCTCGCCAAACGCGAGATGAGTACCTCCACTCGCTATAACCGTCACTAGTGGGTTACCTTTGGAAGCGAGCCTCTAAGCTCCACAACCGCCTCACTTGGATATCCTTTTGGAACGAGTCAACGGGCTCAACAACTATCTAATATGGATCCAGGGGGTCAACGGGCTCCCTGACCACTTAAGCGCAGGTTACTACAAATAAATTTTTACATCTATGTCAAAACGGAAATATTAAACACCAATAGAAAATCGCAGCACGGGTTAAAATGCATTGAGGCCACCAAAAACCCAAAAATGATATGTGCACTTTATTAACGATAAACATTCACATACAATCACTATACAAATATTCTTACAAACAAACTTTATAGAGGCCCATCCTCAAAGACCTTTACTACAAATTTTACAATTTTTTCATGAGGACCACTCATGGAGATCTCTATTGCATAAGCAGTGAAAAATTACAAACTAGCTACCAGAATTTCTTTTTCTGCAAGTTAACTCCACCACAGTTGTGTTGAAGATTCTCAAGGCCTTCTTCATAAATAAGTTGACCTTAAAAATTGATGGCATCTGTTAGGGACTAAATTGACTGGGTCAAACCCTTTGGAAACCTATCACTAAGAGAAGAGATAAAGCCATGAGATAAGGCAGGAAAGAGATAAGGCAAAGAAGTTGGTTCAGACTTCTCAAAGGAAAATGTATCACAAGTCAAGTTGGACTCTATCACTCTAAAGAAATAACCTCTATATAAGAAGTAGCTCCCCCACAAATCAAGGAGGCTCTCACTCCTTACACTCTCTACCACTTTTCTAGAAAGATTCTCTTGAGAACTAAATTCTTTCATTATATTGAGTGATATGTGAGGCCATGAGACATTGTAAAATTGCTACCTGTTATAGTGGCTTTTGCTCCCAACAACCCGTGGACATAAGTTTTTATGCCGAACCACATAAATCCGAGTATCTCTTTATTTATTTCTATTCGCTTGTTTATTATTTATTATATGGATGAATGCGAAAAATATCCGAATTAATATCATGAGTCGGGGATGATTCTTTCCTTTCTTTTGGTATGTTATGCAAATCTAGGCATTAACAGGATGTGGAGCCTTTCTCTGTCTCTCACTGTAATAGATAACAATCCTTTTCGGATAGAGCGGGGGGATTCCTGCATCAAACCGTATTATTGAGGTGAAGGTGAAAGGGGGTGAAGTATCTATATATATATATGATTATGAATGGTACAATGATTTAAAGAGCTCGGCCAATACCGATTTAGGGTGTCTCCATCGTTCGTATGACTGTTTACTATTCCATGTCCTTGGATATTTATTCTTGGGCCCTCCTAACTTTTGTTTTCACATTATAGATTTTCGTGTAGTCAAGCTTGCCAGCCAACTGGTTTGCAGCAAAGTGGCCAACCATATATTATATCCTCACCGACATAACATTATATATACTTCTTCGATCATCCATCCATCCATCTACATGCGCGCTTGGACCACGCCCCTTCACTCATTATTCATTATCATATTTATTGGTCCTATGCGGGCGGCATCTCTCTGTATAGGAAAATATTATAAATACAAGATAATCTCATAAAAGGATTTCACACATTGATGTGGCACTTTGTTAGTGTGCTACGCCTCTCCCCTATTATTTTTTTTTTTAATCTTTCTTTCTCCCCATCCCCTGTGCCCGCCACCCCTGCCCTCTCTCCATGGCGGCCATGGTGGTTAGAGACCACTTCAAGGTGGGCAGAAGACGCCGACGATCCAAGTGGCACCGCTGGAGTGGAGCCCACGGCAACTCACCATGCATGTTGATACACATTTCGCATATTGTGTGTGTGGTCGATTGTTGCGTGGTCGTTGCTAGGTGGTTGGGATCTGAGCTGATAGCTTGAGTATTGATGATCATATAATATATATATATTTATATTAGAAAATTAATTAACTGTACGTGCGTTAATTTAATCAAGGGTAAAGAAAAAACCGGTCGTTTCGATTACGCCATGCACTTGTACCTTTCATGCATGTCTAGTTGAATAAGCAACAACTAGGTTATAATTTATTTCTGCAATATTGCCAAACCTGGTTAGGCCTCATCGGCCTGTTCATCCAAAACGTAGATTTACCTACGAATAGAAATGATTTTCTTCCCCTTCCGCTAGTTACAAGTAGGGCTGCACACGGTTTGGTCCGGTCCGGCGATGTTTTCGGTCCATCGATTGGACCGGACCGGACCGGACCAAACACCCAAGGGGACCGGACCGGACCGGTAGCTTTCGGTCCGGTCCGGTCCATTCGGTCTGGCCTCTTTTTTTTTTTTTTTATAAATCAATTAATAAAAAAATTATTTACAATACTAAATTAAACTAAGTGACTTATTAATGTGGATTATATAAAAAACTCAATAAAAAAATATTTTATATGGTCAATGATAATAAATTATATAAAAATTACATTATTGATGATGTTAATTATTACTTTATTACTAACTTAAAGTATGTTAATACATAATGAGCCATATACAACTTTTAACATTTTGTATATGAAGCAATAAGCATGAATAATTTAATTATCCATACATATTATATCCATAATTAA
>QEOT01005505.1:40754-199262 GCA_003123785.1 Pterocarya stenoptera
ATAACTAAACTAATATAACAACTAATATAACTATATAATAGTATTAGTATAAATTTTAAAGTATTAGACTATTAGTAATATACTATAGCTATATATTAGTAATTTAGTATAAGTATAATTGTATAAGTACTATAGTCTATACTTATTACTTATAAGTTTATAACTATACTAAATCATTATAACTTATACTAATATATAATATAGTTATAAATTTATTAACTTATAAAAAATCATTATAATATAGTATAACTAAACTAATATAATAACTAATATAACCATTAGTATAACTATATAAATATATAATAGTATTAATAGTCTATACTTAATTATAATATAGTATAATTATATATATAATTAATTATATATAAAAAAAATATAAAAATAATTTATATTCGGTCCGGTCCGGTCCGAAAAACTGCCGGACCGTGGACCGGACCGAACCGGACCAATATCGGTGCAGTCCGGTTCGGTCCAAAATGACCGGTCCGGTCCGATTTTCTCGGTCCGGACCGGCCGATGCTCACCCCTAGTTACAAGTAACGTTCAAATTTCTTAAATTTGAAAAGTTAAATTTTTATCTCCGTACGTACGTACACCAGAGCACACGTACCAATATGCTTAACTGATCTCTCTCTCTCTCTTCTGTATACTGATATTCTTACGTAATCAGCCTTCAAAGAAAAGGAAAAGAACAGTGAGAATATACAATTTTACATTGTTTTAGAGTATCTATATTGGTCTATACATATGTATATATAAAGTCATATTTATATAATATTACCTTAAAACCATCTGTATTGGTTTATGCATATGCATAAAGATAGCTAGCTATGAATATTTGTTATCTAAATTTGGATAACAACTATTCACTCTCCAAAACATATTTTAATCATTATTTCTCTCTCATTCCACTCTTTCTCTCTCAATCTTTTCCTCTTCTTCCTCCCTCAACAATACAACAAACCTTCACATACACATTCATTTTATTATTATAATATATTATATATATTTTTCATTTTATTATATTTTTAATATAATATATAAAAAATTATATTTTTTATTATTGCATTTGTATTATTAATGTCAAATGTATGTAATTGATGCTAATTACAAAATATATAAAAAAAAATTTGATTTTAGAAAAAAAAAAATATTTTATTATTATTTTGTCTCAAATATGTATAAGCCAATGTGAGAGTTTTGCTTGAATGGCAAAGCGTTTATGCAAAAGAGGTGATTTTGCATATGCATATGCATAGACCAATGCTAATGCTCTAATATGGTATACCTATCTATTGATGGTCCAGTACTGATGAAGAAGATTATATGAATTAAAAACCAAGTTGAGGGAATATATCTATGACTATTATCTATATATAGATCTTTTTTTTTTTAAATAAAAAGCTGGTAGCCACCCACATAGCAGCCCCGTCCTAAGTTTATTAAAAAACTTTAACTTGTGGCGGATGAATAAATAACACTATAAAAACAGGAAACAAATTAATCCCTGAGAGTTGGAAGCCCCACTTTATCAAGTCTAATAATGCCTTTCAAAAGCCGTGGTAAATTATTAGAGGGCCTTCATAGCTACTATTCCTCCCCATCTCACCTTGCCTTGCTAGGAAGTCCGCTACTTGGTTTCCTTCGTGATATTGGTGTGTCACCATAAACGTTATCCCCTCAAGAGCAACCATTAAAACTTCCCAAAAATCCCATAGATACCACAAAGTGCATCTCCCTTTAAGAAGCCAATCCACAACAAAACTGGAGTCACTTTCAGTAATCACATTAAAACAATTTAACCTTACACACAAACTAATCCCCTCTGAAATAGCTCTTAGTTCAGCTCCATTGTTAGTGCCGACACCAAAATGGGTTGAAAAAGCCCCCTTCACATTACCAGTCGCATCTCTTATTACACCCCCTCCCCCAGAACTCCCCGGGTTACCACAACAGCTCCCATCACAATTCAGTTTCATCCAACCCACAGGAGGTTTCGTCCAGGCTACTAGCTTCTACGGGTGCACAACATCACTCGGACACTCAATTTTGAGCTCAACCAAAATTTGCAAATCATTCAAAGCTAGTGGACGAATTGATTTAATCTCTCCAGCTAACAACTGAATCCAATACTTCATTGACCACCACACTTGGTCAACACTTTCTTGCACCCCTTCCATTCTCACCTTGCATCTTCTCTTCCAAAGGCACCCTGTAATTATACACGGGATTAAACCCGTATAGGTACCTGTTATGGATGACTTTTTTGAACATAGAAACCACGCCGAGACTCTTGCCTTCCATATCGTGTGTCTTGTATAGGGAACTCCCAAAGCAATACTTGCTCGATCCCAAACCTTAGAAGCCAATTCGCTCGAGCATAAGACATGGTCTAGTGTTTCCGTAAATCTCCATATACAGCAGTTACATCCTGAAGCTAAGGAAACACCCCTCGTCTGCACCCTCTCATCTATTGCAAGAGAGTTAAACCAAGCTTTCCATAGGCAAATGGACACTCATTTGGGTAATAGCCAATGCCAAAACCAATCCTTCCATTGCAGTAATTCACCTCTGGATCTAACCACTTCCCAAGCACTTGTTGTCGAGAACTTGCCATCACATGAAGGAGTCCAGACAAAAATGTCTGGGCCTACTTTACCAACGTGCACGTCTTGTAATATTTCCAAAGTGGCCTCTGCACCCACAAGTTCAGCCAAAAGACCAACATCCCAAGACTAGTCTGCCCAACAATCCTTAATTCGAAGCTGAGTATTGGCAATATCCTTTACCCGCATAGAAAGAGGATCGAAGCAAGCCACCTATCATACCAGAAAAAAGGATTGCCTCCTCGCACCAACACTTTAGTATTCTCAATGACCTCAGGCAAGGTTGAAACTATGGATCTCCAAAAACAAGAACCTGTGGAACTCCCAGCGGCTATATGTTCATCTTTGAAGTATTTTGCTCGAAAAAAATCAGACCACAAATTCTGTGTCGACAATAGGCAATATGCAAACTTCATGTGCAAAGATCGTTGCACCTCTTTAAATTCTCTAAAACCCAATCCACCCTTCGTCATTGGGTTACACATCTTTGACCAAGCTCGCCAATGTAACTTCCTCTTCCCATCGACCTCACCCCAGAAAAAGTTAGCCAACAGAGAATTTATACAAGAGATAGAGACCAGCAGAGAGTAATCACCGACATAATATGTATGGGCATACTCGACAAAACATGGCGCAACAAAATCAACTGCCCCCTTGAGAAAGTGATTTAAATTTCCACCCTGCCACCTTCTTCCTTATTCGATCTACTAATGGCTCAATAATGCGAGCCGTCAATCTTCCCAAAACAAGAGGCGCACCCAAGTAAGTAACTGGGAATTTACCTTCCTTGAAAATTGTTAACCTCAACAAGGAGCGTTTACGAGAAGATGTAATGAACTTTGAAGGGAATATAATTGACTTCTCCTTACTAATCAATTGCCGTAACCACCTTTCATACATTGCAAGAGTCTCAACAAGTCCTTTTATTGATCTTTGGCCACCATTCGTAAATATCAAGAGATCATCGGCATATAGTAAATGAGAGATCAAAGGAGCCCAGCAGAATGAGAGAAACAACCAATTCGCCCTTCCTCAAAATTTTTCTTGAGCAACCGTGTCAAAACTTCCTCCATTATAGTAAAAAGATAAGGGGATAGATGATCCCCTTGCCGTAAACCCCGTGAAGGTTGGAAATAACTTTTAAAAGTCTCATTCATCATCATTGAAAACCACAGAGACTTCACACATTCCCCCACAAGTCGGCAGAAATTATTAGAGAACCCAAATGCCTTAAAAACCTCCAATAAAAAATTCCAATCAACTCGATCATAAGCATTCACCATATCAATTTTAACCATCACATTGCCACCCAAAGTTTTCTTATTCAAGGAATGAACCATTTCCTGTGCAAGAGAAATATTCTAAAAAATGCTTCTACCAGGCACAAAAGCACTTTGTTCATGGGAGACCAACTTATCAATAATCCGTGTTAATCTATATATATATATAGATCATACAGGGGGTCTCTGTCCTGGTGTTGCTAGCTAGCTACATCAACGTATATATGGAAGGTTAAAAGGAATATATTTTCCATTTTAATAAAGTGTGAAATTTTTGTCAAAACATAAAAGGAACATGTTTTGCAAAAGCTTCTCTACTCTACGAGAAAAAGAATAGAAAACAACAGACAAAAAGAAAAAAAAAATCAAAGGGATAAGATTTAATTCAGGTAGCTCCAGCCTTGCATGATCTCTCTCTCTCTCTCTTTAATTCTGTCGATTTAAGAGGTGGTGGGGGGTCCTTGGGGCTCACCTTTGTAACTTGTTTCTTATGTGGCATGCATGGAAACCTCAAGTTGGGGGAAATTAGTTGGCTAATTAAAAAGCTTCCCTTGTCTCCCTCTGCCTTAGTTAAGGGCTTGTTTGGATCGTAGTAAGATGAGATGAGAATTAAAAAACTCAAGCAATTTATGCCTTCGCTAGTTACAGCTATGGGCCTTTCATTTAGGATAGGTTTGGATAGTGAGATGAGAATTTTTAGTTTTAGATAAAAGTTTAAAATATTATTTTAAAAAAAATTAATTGCATATTACTTATAAACAAATTAACATATTCCGTGACCATCGGCCCCATAGATCAATATTCCACCAGAATGCTTTAGGACCACATCAAATGACTGATTAATATGAGTTTGGCATATATATATATATATAAATTTTTTAAGAGCCGAAAGCCACATGTCCAATAGTAACCCCGTCCCAATTTAATTAATATCACTTTTGGCGGGGGAATACCGTGTTAACATAAGCAAACACAAGGGATTTACAATTAGCCATCCCTTGTATTCAAAACAATCAACCAAAAACACAACTTCTATGTAAACAATTCTAAAATACATCAACCAAATACCAGACTAGTTCTAAACAACTTAATACAACATTCGCAATAAAAAAAACTATACGTATATATGATCCATCACACCTCATATAAGGACAACCTAACTTTTCCAATCTAATAATTCCTTTGATTTCTATAGGTAATTCAGGAAAAGAAAACCGTAACCCAGTACCTCCTTTTGCTCCCCTATGAGACAATCCATCCGCCACTACATTGATCTCTCTAAAAGCATGATTTATAGAAAATCTAATTCCGTCTAATAATTGAAATATTTTATCCCAATAATCCTCCAAGTACCATAGCCCACATCTCTTAGCATGCAACCAATTTATTACTAACATAGAATCAATTTCTATTTCCACATCCCGAATATCCAACTCATGAATATTTCATAACCCATATAGTAAACTCAATACTTCCGCCGAATTATTAGTATTATGACCAGTAAAATTCGCAAAACCACACACAAAGTCCCATTTATCATTCCTAATTACACCACCCACACCTGAAGGACCCAGATTTCCCAATGAGCTGCCATCAACATTTAATTTATACCACCCATTTTTTAGCCTTAACCAACTTACCTTATTCATAATTCTCGGACCTGCAATTTTGATTGGCAACTGTAAGTTCTTTAGAATTTCTTCATCACGCCTACTTAGAACATTAGATTTCTTGAGTCTCAAAGCCATCTAGGAGACCCAATGTAAAATAGAGCACCAAACAGATGTTACAAATTCAAATCTCCCTTCCATTCTTGCCTTGCAACGTCTCCACCATAATCTCCATGTAATCACCGAAGGAATGATACCAAGCAACTGTCTTCTTTGAGTGGATCTTCTAGCATGCCGATGCCAACTCTCCACACATCCTTTCCAATTTATACAAGCCAAATATCTCATGCCCAATCGGATAGAGCACAATTTCCAAATCCTCTCTGCAAACTTCCCTATTGCAAGAACATGGTTCAAATCCTAATACGCACCAGATTCACAACAATTGCATCTTGAAACTAGTTGAACCCCCACTTTTCGAATCCTATCATCAACAGCCAAACAATCGTACATAGCCTTCCACATTGTGACTGAAATGTTTTTCGAGATAGCTGACTACCAAACCCATTTCGCCCAAGGACATTCCAAAGATTTAATCTGAACACATTGCCAAGCACTGTTAGTTGAAATCTCACCACTCGGATTTTGCAGCCATATCAATTTATCCTTTCCATTTTTCATGCTGCCCAGTTGTTCTATTAGTTCTTCTGCTTTTTCCAACTCCATTAGTTGTGAAAACAGGTCTTCATTCCATCCATTTTTTGTTTTACAGTCCCTCAATAATAATTCTGGATTCTCACTAATTTCATGTTGTGCTGAAAGAGGTCCATTTTTAGTCGAGTTATCCCTCCAAAAAAATATATTGCCCTCCCGTACCTTCCATCTTGTGTTTTCCATTAACTTTGTCAAGGCATACATAATTCTTTTCCAAAAATTTGTTCCTTTATTCATATCGATCAGAGTGATATGCTTTGACCCCATGTATTTTTGCTGAAAGAATGTCGCCCATATAGATGTTCCTCGCATTAAATTCCATGCCATCTTCATCTGTAGCGAAGTCTGTACTTCTTGCAGATTTCGGATGCCCAAACCACTCTCCACTTCTGGCCTACAAATACTACTGCATGCCTTCCATTTCTTTTTTGGCTTTCCATCCTTTAGACCCCACAAGAAAGTGCTCGGGTTTGGCATATATATGGAGTGAAGCAACTTGATTAATGGCTTTAATTTGCAAGATAGCTTTTCTTTTTTAAAAAGAAAACTTCACCTTTCATATATCAGTAACAAAGACATTACAACACTTATCTTGTAAGACAACCGAAAAAAACCCCTCAGGGCTATCTTCTATCCATACCAACTCCTCACTAGAATTTACAGCACATAGTGCAAAGAAGTGAGCTACTTTATTCCCTTCTCTATATGTGTATTTAAGAATCCAATTTGGATGTGTACAAAGAATCCTTTTAATGTCTTCTATAACCTGTCCATGGCATTCCAAGCACTCCTCTCTATTATTTATAGCTTTAATCAGCTCAAACGAATCCCCTTCAAGTATAACCTTCTGTATATTGAGTTCTGCACATAAGCATAGAGCCCTCCTTAAAGTAGCTTAAAAAATCACAGTAGATTAAACACAATCTCTTGGCAAACACAGAGACACCTGCACATTCCCTTCCTCATATCTAATAACCACTCCAATCCCCATCCTTCTCTGGTTTGCCTTAAAAGCAGCATCCCAATTTACCTTTACAAAGCCTTCACTTGGAGCTTCCCATTTAACCAACCTTCTCTCTACTGCAGCAGGTTCAACTCTCTCTAATCCCCTCTGTTTTGCTTGTTAAAAGTCATTGAGACTTGCTTTTGCTTGTTGACAGATCATCCCAGGACTACTGAACTTTCCTTTAAAAATCCACCCATTCCTTCTAAGCCATATATGTCACATGACAGATACCACCAACTCCACCCTTTCCAGAGCCGACAGTTTAGCTAATAGTTTCCTCCATACCGTAGCCAAATCTATCTCAGATGACATCCACTTCTGCACTGGACTCTCTTTCTCAGCCCATACATCCATAGCTCTAGGGCAGCTCCACAAAGCATGACAAATAGTTTCATCCTCCCTCAAGCAAATAGGACATATTGGCTTCTCCACCACCTTCCTTCTGTAGAGGTTCTTTTGGGTGGGAAGACAATTGTTAACAGCCTTACATAAAAATTTTTTAGCCACACCCGAGGTATTAAGCTACCACAAATCTCTCCATCCCTCTTTAACCTTTCTCCCATCAGATCATTCCCCTTTCTAATCATTCTCCTACTTAAATCAAGGTGATAGGCACTACTTACACTAAAACATCCATTCTTAGAGTAGGCCCAAATTCTTTTATCCTCTAAACCAGTATAGCTCAAAGGAATATTGCAAATTACTTTAGCTTCCTCTTCATTAAATGTAGCCTTAACTGTCTCAATATCCCAACTAGCACCATTCCCTAACAACTCTACCACCATTGCTTTAGCATTCAAAAGTTTAACAGTAGACTGCACTCAATGAGAAGGCTTACTGGGCAGCCATTTATCATCCCGCACTTCAATATTCAAGCCATTGCCCACTCTCCATACAAGCCCTTCCTTCAGTAGTTTCAAAGATCCCCATATGCTCCTCCAAATCATGGATGGTCCATACCCCAGCTTAGAACTCAGCACATTAGAATTCTTGTAATACTTAGCCTTTAACACCATAGCAGCAATAGAGTCTGGCTTAGTGACAAGTCTCCAACACTGCTTAGCTAAGAGAGTACTATTGAAGCTTTCCAATTCTCTAAAATCAAGACCCCTAACCATCTTTGCACAACCCAACTTCTCCCAATTGGCCCATTGAATTTTTTTCTCATTATTTTTATAACCCCACTAGAATCTAGCCATAATACCAGATATTTTCTTGCACAACCTCTTAGGCAACCTGAACACACTCATATGGTAGGTAGGTATAGACTGAATAACTGCTTTTAGTAACACTTCTTTACTCGCAGGGGATAGGAACTGACTTTTCCAATTATTAACCTTGTGCCAAACTCTATCCTTAGGTGTCATAACAGGCTCTTCCAACCATAGTAGGCAACCCCAATATTTTTCATAGCTACTTTGCACCCTTGCCCCAAGATCTTGCACTATCCTTTCCTTTTCTTCATGTCTAACTCGAGAGCTAAACATAACAGTGGTTTTTTGCAAATTCATACACTGACCAGAAGCTGCTTCATACCTTAGGATTTCCTTCACCTTCAGCCACTCAAGTCACTTAGCTCTTGCAAAGATAATACAATCATCAGCAAAAAGGAGATGAGAGACCCTTATACCTCCTCTTGTAACAACCATTCCTCTTATTTCACCTTTATCTTCAGCTCCATTAATAAGACTGCTCAACCCCTCAGCACACAACAAAAAAAGGTAGGGGGATATTGGATCCCCTTGCCTAATACCTCGTGAGGGGTATATAACATCACCTGGCCTTCCATTCACCAACACAACATAAGATACAGAAGTTATACAATCCATAATCAACCCAATCCAATGCTCCCTAAACCCCATTCTCTGCATGACAACTTTCAAAAAGTCCCATTCAACCTTATCATATGCCTTTGAGATATCCATTTTTAGTGCCATACTTCCTCCTTTCCCCTGATCTAGTCTTCATCGAGTGCAGTGTTTCATAAGCTGCTATTACATTATCCAAGATCAACCAACCAAGGATGAAGGCATTCTGATTCTTAGCAATGATCTTATCGAGCACCAGCTTAAGTCTATTTGCAAGAGTCTTCAAAGTTAGCTTGTACAAAACATTGCACAAGCTAATTGGTCTGTAATAACCAACCTTCTTAGGCTCAGGCACTTTTGGAACAAGGGCCACATAAGTAAAATTGATGGACTTTTCAAGCACACCTCCATTCAAGAAACTCAGCACTACAGCACACACCTTATCCCCAACTGTATGCCCATAGGTTTGATAAAAGCATGCCCCAAATCCGTCAGGGCCAGGAGCTTTCAAGGGGCCCATCTGCTTAAGGGCTACCATAACTTCATCTCTTGTGAAAGGCTTTTCCAAATCCTCATTCATTTGCTTAGTTACTCGAACCCCAATGTATTGTACCCCCTCTGTCACCTGATTACAAGGAGTTGCTATTTTATAAACCTCAGTGTAGTACTGCCTAAAAGCCTCCACAACCTCCTTATTCTCTTCTTTCAATTCTAAAGCAGCATACACAACTGAAGAGATTTGGTTCTTTTTTCTCATCTGCTTAACACAAGCATGAAAAAACTTAGTGTTTTTATCTCCTAAGGAATACCAATTCCCTTTTGCCCTCTGTCTCCACCTTATATCCTCCTTCTCCAAAAGCAAACCCATCTCCTGTTGCAAGCTGTGCAATTCTGCAGAATTATGAGGCCCCTTTCTATCTTGTAGCTCCTTTATTACTCTGTTTAACTATTCAATATCATTACATCTCTCACCATCCCTCCTTCTAAAAGTGCTACTCAACTTACTACTACACTCTCTCAACATCTTCTGAACACACACATGAGGTTCCTTGCCAGCTTGAGGAGTATCAACCCAAACTGTTCAAATTAAATCTTCACATTCATCCTCTCTTATCCAACTTGCCTCAAACGTAAAGGAAAACTGCCTTTTAGAGAAGCACCTCCTATCTTTCCTCATAGACATCATGATTGGATGATGATATGAACTGCTTGATGTGAGCCCTTCCACTTTAAGCTTCCCAAACATATTAATCCATTCATTGTTGACCACATATCTGTCCAACCTTTCCTTAGTAAATATGTGGTCTGAATGTCTGTTACTCCAAGTGAAAAAATTACCACTCATTCCCACATCCACCAGTTTGTTTACATCTAAAGCTTCTCTAAAACCCGAGATCAATTTCTCCTCTCTTCTATTGCCTCCCCATTTCTCATCTTGTGATAACAGCTCATTGAAGTCTCCAGCTACACACCATGCCCCTCCATCAGGTGGAGACAATTGCCTGAAAAGCTCCCATGATTGCCATCTCTTGCTTGCATCAAGATGTCCATAGAACCCAGTAAAATGCCAACTTCCTTGACCCCCACCTTTAACAGAGGCACTAATATGCCACTGTGAATAGCTCTCTATTACTTCATCATCCTCCATCTCCCAAAACAAGGCCAGACCACCTTTTTTCCCCAAATGATTAACAGCCAAACACCTTTCCATCCCCAGCCTCTTCTTTAACTTTTCAACAGCAGCAGCTTTTATTAGTGTTTCAATGAGAAACACAATTTTAGGCCTCTTATTCTTCATCAAAAGGTAAAAATCCTGAACTGTCAGAGGGTTCTTAAGCCCTTGGCAGTTCCAACATATAGTATTCCTAATGCTAGGTGGTGCTGCGTAGCAGCCATCACCCCTAGTTTGTCATCACAGACTATAACATCACTACTTCTCATTTTCTTCCTTTCCACTCGCATATCACCATCTTCCCCCACACACTCATTACCTCTTTTTACCCCAAAATTTGAGCTAGTAGACTTACCTCACTCAGGCCTAGTTCCAACCCTCCTCTTCCATCATGAGGACCTTGTATAATCTTGGTTCTGCTAAGCTTCATTGGAGCTCAATTTCTCAATCAACATATTATTCTTCTGCACAACAGTCTGTACATCAGCCATACTTGTAGTAGAGCCAATCTTCAATTCATTCACCTCTTAATCATCAGTCTCCACACATATTGGAGATTGAAACACCTATTCTTGAGGTTTCAGAAGCAACTCCTAGTCTTGAACCAGTTGAGAACACACTTTGTTCACCCCTTCCCCTCCATAAGTACCTTCTCCACCCTCCCTGCCCCTTGAGCCTCCCTTCCCTGTTCTTCATCTACATGATTAGTATCTGAACAATCACCCCTCTCCTCCCTCCCTCCTCTCCCTTTCTGCTCTCCAACCTTAACTGATTCTTTTCTAGTTTGAGGTAATGCTCGAAGCCAAACACCATACTGGCCTACACTCCCCTCACTCTCCTTGCACCCATCCTTTCCATGGACAATTCTTCCACAATTAAAGCATAATCTAGGTAACGTTTCATATTGAAAAGGTACCCAGCTTTTCCTTCCATCCACAACAATGGTCCTACCTCGAGCTACAGATCTTCTCAAATCATATTCCACCTTCACCCTCAGGCATCTCGCCCAAGCCGAGCCATCCTCGTACACATCAACCTCCATAACCTTCCCCATCAAACTCCCAATTAGTTCCCCCATCTACTTATGCATATAACTCGAAGGCAAATTTAACATTTGCACCCACAGATAAGCATGATCAAAATCAAACAGACTAGGTTGCATTCCACCATCAAAATCAAGCAACACAAATAAGTAACTGTCGAACAACCATCGACAGCCATCAAGAACCTCCAACTTATCACGCCGATTAACAAAGGTAATCACAAAACAATTACCTCCAATTTCTTGAAATTCAAGAGGCTTACCAACCTTCCAGACTTTTTCCATCATACATCTAGCAATTTCCTTCCCAATCTTGCGCTCAGAGATTATCTTCCCTACCAAACTTCTTTTCCCCTTCAGTTCCATCGAACCACACACATCTTTCCCAATCTCAATCGGACAATCCTCCTCATCATTTAGCTTCAATCTCCTCCACTCTTCCTCCATTTCCTCTATCGCACTACTATGCTTGCACTCACAAGCAGAGAAAACCTTATTTCCTTAGTAGAGGAAGAAGACGTACCACTTCACCTCAAGGTGTTTTCCAGAGCGGGAAAAACAGTTGAGAGAAGACTCGGAGATTTCCAAATCTAAGTTCAGCCTGCAAGATAGCTAATTAAACCAATAAAAGTATCTGAATTTTGACCCAAGATAGCTAATTTGCAAGATAGCCAAGCCAACAATTAATAATGCATAGATATTAGTATATGTTTCCAAGCTATCAAGAGGAAGAAGAAGAAGAAGTAAATAAACTTAATTGTAGACTTGTAGGGGATATTTACTGTTGACTTTTATAAACCATTTATTAGGGGCAAAAAAAAAGAAAAAGAAAAATAGAGGCTTGACGCTCCCTAACGTCACCTCTCCACCACAAGTCCTTCGATGCCTTCGATCGTGTCCCTCATCATCCTGTTCTTTGTCTTCTTGAATTGCTTTGCTTGAAATGGGTTGAACCATGATTTTTAATCACTTTTGTAGTCCCCATTTCCTACCATTTACTGTGTACATAACACAAAATATTTTGATCTGATTTCTTTATTTCAAGTTTCAAACCATGAACACCAGCAGTACTCCCCCCCTTAAGTACTGTGGTAATCTTGCCCTGATAAGGAAGGATGTTGACACGTTTGTAATTCAAAAGGGAGTTCTTGATCAAAATACGAAAGCAATCTGCTAAATTTAACTTTGTTAATTGTTTAATGGTTTACCAATAGATGCACAAGGTTGGATTTTGTGTTCCACCACCCTTTAGTAACTTACCTGGTAGACAGTTTTATAAAGTGTAGGATTTTTTTGTTAATGTTATGAAGCCTGCTTGGTAAAGGTACCTCTTATATATGAATTAGTGAAAATGCTCCTACACCATTTTAAAATCACAATTCCAAAATAATGAGTTTAATTATTAGTGTAAATACAAGTCCTATCTTCTCTGTATTTTGTTCATGGATATTAACATCATCAAACCACTTAATTAGGAGTAAAGTCTCTTAGTACTTTTAATTAGGGTGTTCTGTTATGTCTCCCAAACTTGAGCAAAGCCCTTGGTATAGAGTTACCGTATGCCTCATGACTTGGGCTACAATTGGTAGCACAACCGGCTTTGTTTTGGGCCAGTCAATGACTAAAAATTGGGGAAATATACATGCAAAGAATAGGAGAGAGGTTTTTGTTTGTATCTTTGGGGTTTTTTTTAGGGTTTTTCTTTTGGTGAATTTTCTAAGGGAGATTGGAGGATTATTTATACATAATTAATTACAACGTGAGTAATTAATGATACACTTGCCATTATTTTATAATTATTTTTAATTAACCAATGCAATTATGTCACTCTAATATTACATATAAAACTACCCACTATTTTATGTAGAACTGTAAAATAGTTGTAAGTAGGGATGAATTCGGTTCGGTCCAGTCGGTCCCGAGGAGTTTTTGTGGACTGGACTAGGCCAATTAGGTCCAGGGGACTTGACCGAATAGGCATATGGACTGGTACGGTCCGGTCGGTCCTATTTGGTCCAACCCTATATCTAATGGGCCAATAGCCCAATCAGATTCCTTTGTTATTTCGGCCCATCAGTAAAAGCCTCACTAATATTTTATCTAATTTTAAGTAAAAAAATATAAAAAAAGAACTTGAAAGGAAAATAAAAATAATCATAAAAATATTTTCTATATACAATCAATTTGAATAAAAGGTTTTACAAAAAATAAAAAAATAAAAATTTTGTCTATATTCATCCAAACAATTTAACCAAGGTTAAAACTAAAAATTATACTAGATAATGAAAGAAAACTGAAATAACATTCCCAAGCAAATTTGGCTTCTAAAAGAAAGAAGAAGAAAAAAACCATTCCCAAGCATAGATAATGAAAACTAAAAATTATACAGGTCCCAAAAAATTGAAAAATTAAAAGGTCTAAAAAAATAAAATTAAACATAGCTCTCGCCTCTCAATACAAATTACAATTTACATCAATACAAATTATATAATTATTCTCCTGGCAGCTCCTAAGTCCTAGCCTCCTACATCTTTTGGCTTGGCATACTTTTCAGTTTTCACAGTATGTTGTAAAGTGTAAACAAATGAATTATTAGCAAAAGTGAAAATTGAAAACTAACAAGCTAAAACAAATTCACCTCATTAACTTGCATTGGTTGTAGACATTGTATTTGATGCCTCCATAGAATTTTCACCCTCCCGGACAAGTTCTATACAATAAAGAAACAAAAAAGAATTATATAAATTTACATAACATATAGATCATAAAAGTTATAAAATGAAGTAAATAAGAAACATACCCATTTGCCTATCAAAATTCTCCATCTCGTCCATTAAAGTCCTAATGTTGATTGCAGTAGAAGAAGAACGAAGCCAATTCTGTGTACAATTGAGAGCCTCAGCCTTTATCGGGGATAAACTTTTTCGGAAAGGATAAAGGACACGACCCGCCGTGCTAAATGTAGATTCAGAGGCCACTGAAGATACAGGTATTGCAAGTATATCACGTGCAACTTTTGCAAGATTATTTGGTGAATTAACCTTCCACCAAATAAGAATCTCAAAACTTGCATTAGCCTTTTCACAACTTTCAGTTAGGTACCTATCAACCTCATTCTTGCTTTCCAAAGAGTTTTATGACTGTAACCGTTGCTTAAATATGACCATTCATTCTGCTGTCCTATCCTTAACTCTACTACTACCACTACAATCTGTAGTATTTACTTCTTCAAGATGAGAACTTGTGTGCTGTCGTAGATTAGAACTATTGCCTCGTTATTATTAGCGTATGCTTCATACATGCGGGTTAAAGCATTTTTCACCCTCCAACTCAAATCAGCCGCTTTTGTTTGATCATTGGCATACATACCTTCCAATCCAAGTTGTCCCAATATTTGCTAAATTTTGTCTTCATATTTGTGGCCATTAATTGCACCACGGGGCTTCCTTCTTCACACTCCAAGTCAATCGCATCGGGTATTCTAACTAACTCCAGAGAAAGGAGTTGCAAGTTACATATTGACCCCCCAAAAAATATAAAGTTGCATCATGAAATAGTTGAAAAAACCTTATAAACAACCTTTCCTTCTCCCAATCGTTATTATTGGGAAGCCCTAACTTCTTTGACATTTTCCTATTCACCGCATCATTAGATTTGTCATTATCGTCTTCAATACTAGTAAGGAACCACGAATCTTTTTCTTCTAACCGTTCAAAAGCTCTTTGAAATTTAAAAGCCCCCTCCAACATAAGATAGGGGGAGTTCCACCTAGTTGGTACATCTAAGCAAATGTCACTTTTGTTTGCAATATTTTCCAACTCAACACATTTCTTAAATGTACTCCACCTTTGAGGTGAGGACTTAATATATTTCACAAAACCTCTCACCTTCACAACACCCCTCATGAACGATTAAGTTTAGGATGTGGGCAGAACATCAAACATGCAATAATTCATGTTCCAAAACAATATCCCTTTTATACTTGGTTTTTTTTTTTTTCAAATAAGAAACTGCTTTGTTATTAGAACTTGCATTATCAAGTGTGATTGCAAGTACTTTTGGTCACCTGCAATCATGCAAACACATCTCAATAGCTCTACCAAGTGTATCACCCTTGTGATTCTCAACCAAACAAAAAGAAAGAATTCTTTTGTGTAGATTCCAATTGTCATCAATGAAGTGTGCAGTAAGACACATATAGTTGAGATTTTGCACGGATGTCTATATATCCATGGTGAGGGAAATTCGTTGCCCTTGAAGAACACTTATCAACTTATTTTTTTCCTCATATACACGTTAAAATAGTCATTCGCAACCGTAACACGGAATGGAATCCCTACCCACTTAAGGCAAACAACAAGTATAAACTTCTTGAAACCCTGCCCTTTAGCATGCCTAAAGGGCAACTTATCAAGAAAAATCATCTCTACTAAGACTTGTCTGCAAGCCTCAACACTAAATGATATAGGCACAAATTCTCCACTACTAGATCCTCCACCTGCCTTCCAACCGAGAGTAGTTTAGGACTTATCAATATCATTCTTAAACAGACATTTCTTACATTGTTTCTCAATATGATACTTTATGGACTTTGTAACATTGGTCTTCATATCACATTTATACGAAATACCACAGTAATGACATACAACCCTAGGTTTATTTGGATCACCTTTTAATATTCCTGTAAAGTGATCCCAAACCATTGACCTAGGTCTACCTCTAGCACTCGGTTTAGTACTACTTACATTGGGTGGGAGTGGAGGAATGCCTTGCCCATGTGTGTAACCTGTGTTGACTCTACATCATCTGTGGTAGAGTCTTGTGGAATCAACTCTGGAATAGTGTCCATCTAGAAAAATAATCAATCATTAGTAAAATGCCACTTTAGCTTATGTAAAGAAAAAGTATAATTAATTTTTCAATTAAGAATTATGGTCTTGAAAGGAAGAAGAACATCAAGTATATATAAACATGATGGATTAATGAGGAATCCATGCATGCATTGGATGGATCGATATGATTTTTTTTATCGATATGTGGATAAAATATGTGGATTTTTCTTATGAGCAAATCATTTTTCGTTACAAACTAAATTAGAAAAGTACATAATCAGTGATGGATTACTAATTACCATTATCCAAAAACAATAGATACAATGCAAGACATCAAAAAAAAAAAACTGTCAATGGATTGCTTTGTATCATCTATTGGGAGAAATTCACGCACATAATTAAAAATAGCATTAAAGTCCGATTATGTCAAGACAATATATAGTTGAAGAAAGCCATACGATCGAATACAAAGCACATAAGTCACGTGATTGAATACATGCATATACGGAAAATTATATGAAAATAAGATAAGATAAATATTCTAATTATTATAGAATCAAATCTCTTGATTAAATAATTTTGAAAATTAAATCTTTTCTGAAAAATCGAATTATGCCAAATCAATCTGCATATATACAGAGGGTCACGTGTCTTCTACACCAAATTTTATATAGAATCTTTCTAATTTTTTAATAGTTGAGTTTATAAGAGAGTTAGTTATATCCTATAGCATCGAAGAATAGTTTGTATAAATTTAGAGTATGGAAATTTTGTATAAAAACTTTTAAAAATGGGACTTACTTCTTAAAAATTCTATATATTTATTGTAGGTTTCACCTTTTTTTTTTTAAATGTTTGCACAAAACTTGTAAATTCTGAACTTATATTTAATAGTAAACTTGTAAAAGATGAGAACTGATAGAAAATAATCCCTTGTTTTATAGCCCATAATTAGGTGATCAATAAACTTCCTATGATCAATGTGCAAATTCTACCAAACTAATCCGTTTAAACTGGAATTGTAATATGTCGGTCTCAATAAATATCACAATTAATTCTCATCCCATGAGTGAAAGACATCATTTACTACAACTATATTGAATTTAATGAACCGAACGTGTAATCTGCAAGATGGGAAAAATAATAAAAATAAAAATAGAGGGACGTTTTTTATTTGAAAATGGCGGGCCAATAGCAATAGAACGGCAAAAAAGGATAGCCTCCTGTAGGATAACCAATTTATCAGAAAGAAATATACACAGAGAGAGAGTACCTCATGCGACGGAGGGGCTCCTAGCAGGAATTTTCAAGGGATCCAATGGGGGGGCTGGGCTGCTAGACAGGGGGCGTGTCACGTAGGTGCTAGGGTTTCGGAATTGGGACTTGGGAGTTTGAAGTGTAAACTGGGGATTGGGGGGGTGACTGGGGACGTGGGGGTCACAAAACGGCGCCGTTTAAGTAAACTTTAGTTAAAAAAAAATTAAAAAAGGCTGGGGCCAATTTCAATATGCATCCGGCTGGGACTTAAACGGCGCCAATTTCGAACTAAATGACGCCGTTTGATGTTTGACAGATTTGGTATGTTTTTAACTTCTGATTCTTTTATCTTTTTGGCACATAAATTAATTAAAAAATTATTTAAATTAGAAAAATTAAGTAAACTCTTTAATGGTGATTATTCTTTTAACTTATTGAAAAAATAATTAGTGATAATATTATATATTATACTCTAATAGTGTTACTACTACATATAGTGTATATATATTTATATATATTATAATGATATGGTGATACTAATAATATATGTTATATATTATGGAATATTTATACATTATATAATAATACATTGATACTAAATTATGGACTATACTATACTAATAGTAATATAGAGTCATAATGATATAGTCATTAGTAATACTACTCATTAGTCATAGTGATATTGATACTATACATAGACTTGTAGTTATAGACTTACATTGATTTAGTTATAAATTTATAATTATAATTATAGTGATTTACTTTAGTTATAATTATATTGATGATGTTAATTGTTACTTTGTTACTAACTTAGAGCATGTCAATGTATTATAATTTATGATAGTTCTAAGTTAAAATGAATAATGAGTTATATACAACTTTTTACATTTTGGATATGAAGCAATAAGCATAGATAATTTAATTATCCATACATGCTTTATATTTACTTGCAACTTAGGTCATAGATGTAGATGTTAGTAATTAGTTAATGGTGAATTAGTGATATGTTAGTTAATTGATATTCATCTCATACATTAGTTAATTACAATTTACATTAGTTTTTTTAATTGCTTTATATTTACTTACAACTTAGATGTCTTAAAAAAAAGTTATCTAACAACTTAGATAGATGTAGATGTTAGTAATTAGTTAATGGTGAATTGATGATAGGTTAATTGGTAATATACAATTAATAGAATATTAATTTGTAAATTTGTAATTACATATTTAAATTTTTATATTGTATATGGGGTAGGTTAGATGAAAATTATATAATTTATCATATAATTCTTATATAAAAAATAAAAACTTTATTTTATTTTTTTGGTCGGTCCGGTCCGGTCCGGTCCGAAAACCCCCCAACCCGGGACTAGACCAAAGACCGAAAAGCTTATTTTCCTAGGACCAAAACCGAGCAAGTCATTTTTGTCTGAATCGGACCAAACCGACCGGTTTTCTCGGTCCAGACCGGCTGACTTATAGCCCTAGTTGTAAGTAGATCAATTTTCTTACAAATATTCATCAATTTCAATTAGTTGTTATAACATTATTGTTTATTTGATCACCAACACATTGGGATTCAATTTAATATCATAAAAGATTTATATCTATATTAATATTTATTCTTGCAGGACTGTTTTAATATAGGAATAGTATTACAAGATAATAGTTACGACTCGTGTGTATTTGCAGATAAAATATTGTTAGAATATTTTTTTAATATTATTTTAAATTTTAAATTTAAAAATGTTAAATTATTTATTTTATTTTATGTGAGAATTTTTTAAAAATATAATGATTAGATAAGATGAAATGAGATGAGTTTAAAAGAATTGTAAAAGCAAATGAAACATGAGATGCGATCTTTCAAAGTTAACAGAACCTTGAAAAACACAATTTTCTCAAACAGTTCTTCTACGTGCAGTCTGGAGTTGCAATGGCGGGGGAGTTGCCTACCACATCAGCCTTCCAATTAAACAAAAAAATGGAAAACAGACAAAAATAGAAGAAAAACGGTAGGCATTTGAAAGAAAAAAGTTACAGACGACAAGTGCACGAGCTCTTTGCCTTCAAAGGGAGGGGTCTCTCGATGTGGTTATATTAACTTCAAGAGAGTAGTTTGGTGATCGGTGGGTCTCGACTTTGTCTTCGTTGGTTCTCGTCTTCGTGGGTTCTGGTTTGTGGCAATAGCAAATAAAGTAGCAACAACCAACAACAAGAACAAATAGAAGCAACTGAGAGAGTAGTACAAGAAATCAAAAAGTTCCTGGAAATTGAAAAATTAGAAAGGGCCAAGAATCTGGATTTCCAGAGTTTTTAGTTTCCCCTGACGTCTATCCACAAAGTTAGAACCCCAATACAAGAAGAACCACAAGAACAAGGCCTTGGTCAATACTCCCAACACCTTCAACCACATGGGGAATGCATAAACTTGCACCAAACAGAAGCACTCAACAAAGAAATTTTTGACCAAACCAGTGGCTATGCAAAGCACATAAACAATGGGTGTGAAAAGCATTGAAGGAGAGATAGTCCAAGTCCAAGTCCACGACATCTTTGATTCTCTCTCAAAAGCTCTGGGATTTACACACTTACGACTCGTAGGACAGGTTCGTGTTCGGGATTTACACATCGTTGTGGTCTTCAAGTGAATCTGTGCTCACCCATTTGCGTGGGTCATCTTCCTTGTGTGGGTCTTCAGCTTCGTATCAGTGCAGATTTCCATGAAACCTTCAAATCAGTGCAAGTATTTGTTCCTTGAGTTTGACAGTAGTCTTCAGGTCGAAACAACTAAACATTTCATCCCGTCTTTTGTTCTTCGTCTTTTTTTTTTTCTTCTTAATTTCCTAGGAACTAAACAAAAAATGCAAGCTTGTCCAAAAAACACAATAAAATTCTTTCTTTCATCTTCTTTCTCAATTTCTATGGCAACATACGGAGAACCAAGAATTGCTAAAAACTAAAGCATATCATGGGAGAAAAAACTATTTCCTTTTTTCGCAATTCACAAAACGGAAGCAAAGCAAAAAGCTGCTCCAAACAACAATGAAAAAGAAAAAAGAAAGAAAGATGAAGGGAGACCAAGGAGAGGGAAACTGAGGGAAGCCTTCAGTTGAAACGGTGCGCTCTATTTTTTTAAAATGATGTGTTTGGTTTTTTTCTACATCAGCAGCCGTTTACTCACTGTTTACACTAGGTGACTGTATTAAGCATTTTTGTTTCTCAAAACCTTCGCCTGAACACCATCGCAAAGTACAAAGTTGCTTTACTAGATCATCGATATATATAATCTTTTATATATATATATATATATAAGCAGTGGTTTAACGTGGACGTTTACCTACTTAAAAGAAGTTTTTTTTTTTTTGTCAGCTTGTAAAATTCCAATATAGTAGCAAATAACACAAATTGATTAAGATATGTATTCATTATATACAACACAAAGGTATTAGTACTAAAGTTGTAATAACTAAGAAGACAACAAACAATTTCCAAATATGCTCAGACTACAAAATAAATAGACTACAAAAAGTCAAAGGACTAAAAACATGGGCAAAGAAATAAAAACCATTTCAAACATGCATAATTTTTACATTCTTTTTGTGGTATAATAAAGTAAGTCTTGGAGTAGGGTACGTACTTGAAGAGTTTGGGCTTGATTTTTCGTAAGAATAAAGTTAGGGTCACTGAGGATGCAGGTTCTCGAGGATGGGTTCTGATGTAATTTTTTTTTTATTGAGTGATTAAGAAAGTATTTTTTTTTAATGATATTCTGATTTTTTTAAAAATATTTAAATGTATAAAAAAAGTAATGAAAAAAAAAAAAAAGGCCAAATCGCCTTATCAGACCATTCTCGGACTACACCCTCATCGATGGATGTAGAATCACTCTTTTCATAAACAAGATGCATGCATGGGATAGGAGGCTCTTAACATGGAAATCCGATCCAATCAAGAAAGTTGACTCGGACTAATCATCCTCAAATGAAAAATACTTGCACGTTAGATAAACTAATTAAAAATCCCTTTCTCATGCACATGAAAAATAAAGGTGTTAATCATATATATCTCATTTTCTCCTAATACCTTATAAAACGTCCTTATATTATATGTTACCCGCTTCATGGAATTAAGCATGCATTAGCGTATAATTAGGCTGCATTACTTGCTCATCCACAACGTCGATGTTAATTATTGTTTCTTTCACATCTTCTAATTCTCCATAAAGATAAGTACTAGAGTTATAAAAAGAATTACTGAAAAAAAAAGAAGAAGAAGAGACTTTATAAACTTACATGACCTGATTTGTTACGTCATGAGCCGGTAAAGAGTATTCTTGATGAAGAACTTGATTGCACTGATTTTAATAAATGGAGTATTATTCCTGAAATTGATGCTAAAGCTATTTACAAAACTAGTTGAATTCAGTCTGCCTTTAAGACTGAGTTTAATGTTAAGACTGTTGAACAGACTTATACTATATCCCAAGCCCATGAAAAATGTTGTTTGTTTAATCGAAAGTCCATTCATGATATTCTAATTAAATGTTATAAATTTTCGCATATTGGTTCTATTCAAGTTCCTGTCAAGCCCCTTACTCTTAAGGGCGTAAATGCTTCTGCACTTTTATGTTTAAGGGATGCTAGATTCAAAAAGTTTGAAACTAGCATACTTGGCATGATTCAATCATTTTTGATTAATGGCTTGTTCATTTTGATTGCTTTCTTAGATCTAACCCTTCCTTTAAATGATCCTAATATTCTTAAGACTTTAACTTCAAATATTTGTATAGTTGGTTATGAGGGAGTAAACCCTTTGCTATAGTTTATCGTATTTATTACAAAGTGCTGAAAACTAATTTAAATCCTAAAGCTATTTTGAAGAATTTAGGTGATAAAACTACTTTGCTAATAGTTCTACCTCTGATGCTAAAATCCAAATTCTAAAAATGATTCATTGGAAAGATGTTACTCTTCCCAATGATTGGTTATTTCTGATGAGATTAATCTTGATTATATTCACCAATATCTTGATGGTACTATCAAGTTAAGTTTTGATAATAAGGTTAATAAACATTTATTGATCAATGAAAGGAGAAATTCATTTGCTAGATCTATTGCTTCAGAAAATCTAGTAAGGGGAGTGTTGAAGAAGATGTTTCTTTATTCTTTATTGATTTCAAAGTGTATTACAAAGAGACATTTTAAAGTGAAAAATGCTAAATGAACTTTACAAAGAATATTCTATAGACTACTAGTGGTTGCTAGATTGTTACAAAATTGCAGAGGTGTGGCTCATGTACACAGCTGGCAGCTTCTGGAAAGATAAGTTGTTATGAAAGTGTGCTTAGCTCACTTGGCTGTGAGGACTGTGATAGTGCAATTGTTCTAGAAGGAATATTTTCCTTAACATCCCCACTCAAGTCAACGGCAATGGTTAAAAGCAAAGACTTGAACACACATGAGTGAAACAACCTGCTGAGAGAGGTTTGGTTAGGATGTCGAGGAGCTGATCTTTTCCATAAATAAAGTAGACATTCAAAGACATGTTGAGGACCCGATCACAAATAAAGTGAAAATCAATCTCCACATGCTTTGTTCTAGCATGGAAAATGGGATTTCAGGACAAATAATTTGCTCTTATTATCACAATAGAGCAGAGGGGCACAAGTGAGCACTACTCCAAGGTCTCAATAGAGGTGCTGCAGCCAGATTACCCCAATAGTGGCATATGGCCATGAGTTTAAACTTTGCTTCGGTTGGTGAAAGTGCTATTGTAGGCTGCTTCTTTGAAGACCATGAGATCAAGTTGCAATCGGGGAAAATGCAGTAGCCGCTAGTTGATCTTCAATCATCAAGGCATCCAGCCCAATCGACGTTGGAAAAAGCAATGAGATTTGAATTAGAAGATGGAGAGAGTTGAAGACCAATGTGAGAAGTGTTTTTCAGATATCTCAGGATGCGTTTGGCGGCTTGCCAATGAGGAACTCGAGGGGTGTGCATAAATTGGCATACCTTACTTGCAGCAAATGCAAGGTCGGGTCTTGAGAAGGAGAGGTACTAGAGTGAGCCAAAGATGTTGCGATATAGGGTGGGATTCTCAAATAAATTGCCATTGAAGGCGCTAAGTTTCTCGGATGTGCCATTTGGGACTTAACTGGCTTGGCAAGTAGCATGTTGGTCTCGTGCAACAAATCCAGAATATATTTCTGCTTTGTGAGTAGCAGACCATTGGACGTGTAGGTGGCTTCGACGCCCAAGAAATAATTTAACTTGCCAAGATCAGTTATGGGAAAATCAATGCATAGAGCTTAGATAAGATCTTGAATAGCTTGCTGTGAGGAACCTATGATTAAGGGATCTTGAATAGCTTGCTGTGAGGAACCTATGATTAAGGGATCTTCAACATAAATGAAGACGAATATAGTAATTGTTCTAGTACTGTGTAAAAATAAATATGGATTAACTATTGAAATGGTGAAGCCAAGATCAGTGAGGCGGTAGCTGAGGCATGAATACCACGCACGAGGGGATTGGCGAAGGCCATCTATGGCCTTGTTCAACCTACAAACATGAGAAGGAAATTGTGGATATGAAAAACCAGGAGGTTGTGGCATGAAGACTGTCTCATGCAACGGGCCATGCAGGAACACATTTTGGACATCATACTACCGAGTGACCCATCCTTGAGAAATAGCCAGTGCAAGTACAAGGCGAACTGTTGTTGCCTTGACTACTGGGCTAAAAGTATCATCGAAGTCAATACCAAATTTTTGAAGAAATCCTTTAGCGACTAAACAAGTCTTCCGTTGCTCAATTGTCCCATCGGCATGTCGTTTGGTACGAAAATCCCACTTGCATGCCACAATATTGGATACTTGAGAAGCTGGAACTAAGGTCTAGGTGCTGTTGGCAAGTAGGGCATTAAACTCCTTTGACAAGGCTTCACGCCATTCCGCATACTATTGTGCAATGGAAAAGCAGGAGGGCCTCAGCTATGGAGGTGTTGCTGCTAAGAAATGTTTGGGAAGGTGGCCAGCTGATGGTCCCGACTGTAAATTGCCGAGGATGACTGGAAGCAGTCAGTGATCTAGTTTCTATTGAATGCACAGGTTGTTGAGCTGCCATGGTAGAAGAACTTTGTGTAGATGGGGATGAAGCAGTGGAGGTGGAAGGATGGGGGCTCAGAATTGAACGAGATGAAGGTGATGATGAAGAGTGTGCGTTGAGATTAAAAAGAGGTAATGGGACTTGGGTGGGTTGAGTAGTGGGCATATGCTTGGGAATATTAGCAAATGGATAAGAATTTTCATTGAATTGTACATCTTTGGAGATATAGACACGGCCCATTGGAAAGTGGTAGAAAATATAGCCTCTGTGAAGAGGACTAAGACCCAAAAAGACATTAGAAACAACACAAAATGCAAACTTGTGTTGATTATAAGAACTTTTGAGAGGCCAACATTCAGAACCGAAGGTGCGCAGAGATTGATAGTCAGGAATTTTTTGGTGAATAAGGAAAAAGGGAGATGAGTAATTTAGAGATGAAGAAGGTAACATGTTAATTAAATAAACTGCATGAAGAAAGGCATAGGACAAGAATTTTAAAGAAAGCAATGCATGAGAGAGCAGAGCTAATCTTGTATCGACAATGTGACGATGTTTTCTATCAATTATACTATTTTGAGTGTGGGTATGGGGACAAGTAATATGATGGATAATACCATTAGTTGCGAGATAATTTGAGAAATGATGAAACTCACCTCCCCAATCCGATTGAAATTGTTTAATCTTGATGTTAAATTGGAGTTCGATATGTGCTTTAAACTTAAGAAAAATATTAAATGCTTGAGATTTAGATTTTAAAGGGAAAAGCCATGTAAACTGAGAGAAGTCATCATCAAATGAAATATGGTATTGGTAACCATCATTGGATACATGAGGAGATGGCCCCCAAAGGTATGAGAAAATTAAATCTAAAGGTGTAGCAGATTTGTGTTGCCAAGAGTGAGCTGGACGCCTATGTGATTTTGCTTGGGCACATGCATTGCAAAAAGAAGAACGCTGAGAAGGATCATATGGTAGGCCATGTTGTTGTAAAATAAAGTGAACAACCACGATTAAAAGTGTATCGACCTCCACCACCATTTCCACGATAAGGATTGCGACCACAGAATGGGCCTTGACCATGCTAAGCGGAGGTGGATTTAGCTATGAAATTGGCAGAGAAGAGGCTTGTTTTAGAGTGACGAAGCAGTCTAGCTTCATGAGCTAGTAAATGGCCTAGTAATCCCTTAGGAGCAATAGGGTCAAGGCGTGTTGCAACTTATGAGACAAGAGCATCATAGTCAGGTCCCAGTCCAGCAAGTAAATAAGGAAACAAATTCAATAGGTGTTAGAGCTTGCCCAGCTGCTGCCATGGTGTCTGCTTGAGTTTTGGCGTGGCAAAAATAGATGAAAATGGAGTCAGTTCCTTTCTTTAATGAAGCAAGTTGGAGTTGGGTTTGAATTAATCGTGCTTGGGAAACAAAGGCATAGGTGGATTCAAGAGAAATCCATACGGCACAAGCAGTGGTGCAAACAACAATTTAAGCAATCAAAGGTTCTGAGAGAGAGGAAATTATCGTAGACATTAGAAGTTGGTCTTGTTGGAGCCAGATATCATATTCTAGATTTGGAGAAGAATCATCAAGGAAAGGTTTAGGTGTTGGGCAAGAGCCATCTATATATTTATACAGTCGTTGGCCACGTAAATAAGGAACAAGCTGGACTTTCCATAGGGGATAGTTCTTAGGTGTGAGTTTTACAGAGATGGTGTGGGAAAGACTGGGTAGGGTGGGAGAAGAATGAGTTGGAGAAGAGCTTTTAAAATTAATCCGTTTTCTTTGTATGATGAGTATAGATCTATTAAAAACAAAGAAAAGAGAAAATGCTATCATGATACTTTCGATAACAAAGAAAAATTACGTGTTCAAAGAAAATTGAAAGAAAAAATGCATGATATGCAAAAGCATATACTAGTTTTTTATTTTATTGAAAACTACTATATTTCAAAGAATGTTTCTCAGAATAGTTTAAGTATGGTCAAAAAATCAAATTTTGTTGCAAAAAATAAATCTATTAATCTGTCAAGCCATCCAACTCTTGAGACAGTTATTATTAACCATCAAGGATCTGAGGTTAAAGCTTCCCCTTTTAAAATTCCCGTTTTTTATTCAAATGCTCCTATTTCTATTGAGACAAAAAAGATTATTGATCAAAACATTTTGTCAATAGTTCTTTACATGTTATTGGTCAACAATTGGATCGTATTAAAGAAAAATTTGAAAAGCCTATTTCTTCTATTAAGATTGAAAAACTTCAAAAAAAAAGAAAAAAAAAGATTTAAAAACTTTTGGTCAACTTAGTTGAAACAAGGCAAGGTCAAAGTCTTAAGACTAACCAAGCCAAAATACTTGAAAAATTTGACCAAATCCTTTACGATTTACAAAAAGTAAAAACTGAAAACACCAAACTTTCTACTAGTAATACTACTTGTTGGGACTCTTCGTCATTTGTTGGGTAAGCATCTTACTGATGATTCAATACAAACCACTAGAAATGTTGTCAACCATGATGATGATGGAATGCCTATTTATTATACAACTATAGGTTAGGGTATCCCTGATGGTGTTAACACTGATTTAAACTGTTCATAAACATTTTATTGTCACCCCTTCTTTTTCTTTTTTCTTTTTTTTTTTTTAGATAAGGACGGTGGCAAGTCCGAGCTTTATTGAAAACCCTCACTTTTGGTGGAAGAATACCCTGATTACAATATAACCTTATTATCAATCAATTTCAAACAATAAATTCCAAAGAAAACAATCCCCCAATTAATCCAACAACAAACATAATCTATTTTCCCCGTACATAAGGAAGCCCTACCTTATCAGTTTTCATGAACCCATTCACATAATGAGGAAGGCCCCCATAATCCGTCCATTGTTGGGACACCCCATCCGCACCCTTCTTCGCCAAAAAATCCGCCACAACATTCGCTTCTCTATATATATGCCGAATAGAATAATTAATTTGAGACAAAATATGCATTATCTCATCCCAAAAATCTTCTAAGTACCGTACACCACATCTAGCTTGCTTAATCCAGTCTACCACTAACATTGAGTCCATCTCTATTTCCAGCCAACTCATTCCCATCCTTGTACATATATGTAGTCCATGCAGCAAGGCTTGAATTTCAGCAGAGTTGTTTGTACCTTGCCCATGCATATGTGAAAAAGCTATACAAAGCTCTCCTGTATGATTTCTCAATATTCCACCTGCGCCAATTCTTCCAGGATTTCCAATGCAGCAACCATCTACATTCATTTTATACCAACGTGGTTGTGGTTTACTCCAACTCACCAATTGAATATTGAAAATCTGTGGCAATCGAACCGGAATATTCAGCCCCTTCAAAATATTTTCATATACAATGGACAACTTCTTGGCTTTTGTAAGTTTCATTGCTACACACCCCATCCAAAATTTAATTAGTTACCATGTACCTTCAATAGACACAGACTTCCCTTCCATTCTAGCAGCACATCGCCAGTTCCACAACTCCCATGTGACAATGGATGGCAACACACCTATAAGAGACCCCACATGAGAACTCCCTTTTGCTCTTCAAAACCATTGCTCCACAATTTCCCTCCAGCTTCCCAACCTTACTCTCATTCCCAACTGATCTGCACATTTCTTCCAATCGGCTCGTGTAAAGCCACCTGTGGCCAATACATGATTATAGTCTCCATACTTTCCCTCCACACAACAATCACATTTTGACACAATAGGAAGTCCTACTCTTCTCAAACGATCATCCACACTTAAACAATCATTATAAACCTTCCACATAGCAATGGAGATTTTTTTTCAGCACCACAGCATGCCACACCCAATCTGACCATGGCACTGCTAGAGCTTTAACTCTAATGCAATCCCATGCCGACTTGGTGCTGAACATTCCAGAGTTTGTTTCTTCCCATATAAGTAAATCCTCCCCTGCTTTTTTCCTTCCCAACATCTCCAATATTTCCTCCAACTTCTTCACCCCAACTAGCTAAGCAATTGTTTCTGGATCCCGTCCATCCTCCACTGACACTTCCAAAACTTCCAGATCAGCACTACCTACCATACTCATTTGCTACTCGAATTCAACCATTTATCTTTCCAAAAGAAAACATCACCTTGCTTAATTTTCAAGCGTGTGTGCTGCAGGACATCTGGAAGACACCGAGCAATGATCTTCCAGGTACGAGTACCACAGTTTGCTTCAACCAAAGACACATGCCTAGATTAAACATACTTTTCTCTAAAGAACTGCGCCCAAAGTGACTTCCCTAAGATGAGACTCCATGCTAGCTAGCTTTATATGAAGAGATTTTTTAACCTCCTAGAAGCTTCGGATACCAATACCACCTTCTTTCGTAGGCCTACAAATCTTGCCCCAAGCCATCCATTTTTTCTTTTCTTTCCCATCAGAAACACCCCAGAAAAATGTGCTTAAGAGTCGATTCAAACGAGAGATGACTGCCTTTGGAACACTACAGCATGCTAGCATGTGCATAGGTATGCTCATAAGTACATGGTGAAGAAGAAGAACTCAAGCACCTTTAGAGAGAATTTTATGCATCCAGCCTCCAATCTTATTCCTTACTCTTCTAATAAGCTCCTCAAAATAAATAATCTTCCAATTGGGGCCCCCATATATTTAATAGGAAAATTACCTAGGCCTTAACACTACCCTTCTTCATTGAGGCGAAATAAGTTTAGAGAAGAGGATACACGATTTTTCCTTACTCACAACATGTCCAAACCACTTCTCATACGTACTAAGGACTTCTGTAATCCTCCTTATGAACGATCTGCTACCATTAGAGAAGATCACACTATCATCTGCATATAGCAAATGAGAAATATGTGGAGTGCCTCTGGCTTGTGAAAATGCAATAATCCTACCCCGAGCAAACTGCTTCTTCAAGAATCTTGTCAAAACTTCTTCTAAGACAATGAAAAGATATGGAGACAAAGGATCCCCCTGTCGTAATCCTCTACCACTTTTAAAGAAATCTTTAGCTGTTCCATTCATTACCACTGAGAACCAAGGGGTTGTTACACATTGCCTAAGCAATTGACAAACAACTAGTGAAAAACCAAAGGATCTCAACACATGAAAAAGAAAATCCCATTCCACACTATCATATGCCTTGGCCATATCTATTTTAAGCATCACATTCCCACCCATGCGAGGCTTATTGATACTGTGAACCATTTCTTGAATAAGACTAATATTCTCAAAAATATTTCTCCTAGGAATAAAAGCACCTTGCTCAGTAGAAATGATCCCAGGCAATATAGAAGACATCGATTTACCATAAGTTTAGAGCATTCCTTATACGCCACAAAACAAAGACTAATCGGACGGAACTTATCAAAACCAGGAGGGCTTTCCATCTTAGGAATAAGCACTATAAACGACGCTGTGTAGAATCTCGGAAATGAATTTCCTCAGAAGAAATCTCAAACTGCTTCTACCACATCTGCTGCCACAATCTCCCAACAAGTATGAAAAAACCAACTCCAAACCCATCGGCCCCCGGCTACTATTAACCGATATAGAGAACATCACATTCTTAATTTCCTGAGGCATGGGCAACTAAGAAATAAAATCATTATCCACGTCTAATACCACCGGCACCACCAATTCTGATAAATCCGGTAAGCACTCCTTAGGTCTTGACTCCATAAACGCCTCAAAGTACTGAACTTCTGCATTATGGATGGTTTCTGGAGAAACAAGGAGCCTACCACTCCCCAAATGCATTTCTTTTACAATACTCTGCCTCTTACCATTTAACGCACAAAAGAACTGTACATTTGCCTCCCCATTTTCCACCCACCTTTGCTTGGCCTATTGCGCAAGACAATACTCTTCCCTTTGAAGCCAAACTGGCAACTCAAGCTTTGACGCCAGCAAGTCACTTTCTACATCCTTTGAATAATTCTCCTGAAGAGAACCATCCAACAACTCAATCCTATCCTCCAGATTTTTGATCTGTACCCCAGTAAAACCAAAAACCTCTTTATTCCACACTCGCAAAACCGCTGGAAGCTTTTTCAACTCTGTGGCCAAACTCCATAAACCGAACCCACCACCTCTGTATCCCACGCTTTTGCAACACATCGCAAGAAATCATCATGCATCGTCCACATTTGCTGAAAGTTAAACATAGATGGGCCATATCTAGCAAGCGATGATTCACTTCAAATAACTAACGAAGCATTGTCAGAAGAAGTCCTAGCTAAATACTTCGTCGAAATATTCGGATAGCCTTCCAAACAAGCCACATTCAGCAAAGTGCGATCCAACCGTGCCCACCTCCGAGTCTTTCCCGCATGACCATTGCAGCAAGAAAAAGGCCTTCCTAAGTGCACGGATTCGCTATGCCCACAACTATCAATATAAGAGTTGAATTCTTCCATGGTCAATGCACCTTTTGGATTACCCCTTCTTCTTTCATTATCCTATCTAATTATATTAAAATCACCACTAATCAACCATGGATAACTGCATAGGCTCTCCACCATTAGAACTTCCCAAAGCTGCCATCTCTCCTGTTGAGAGCATTTCGCATATACAAAGGACACCATCATTTGAAAGCTTTCCTTCCCTACTGGCAGTGAAATATGTTGATTACTCCTCCCATGTACCTCAACGTGAAATCCACTGCCTCATACAACCCACAACTTATCTCCCAACTCCACAGTAGTACACCCATCAACCCAATTAATTCAACTTCTAAATGACTGGAACTTTGACTCAAATGCAAATGGCTCTGCAATGGCAACAATACCCAGATTAAATTTCCTCACTAACATCCTTAACCTTCGCCTCGAGGTTCATAAAACTCGCACATTCCAGAACAATAAATTACCAATCATAAATTCAATCGAGAAGGCCTGCTTGGGGCCCTGACCAAACTCCTCAATTTCCTTACTTGGGGTATAACCTCCACAAGTACGTTATGATTCTCAAAATCGAAATGGCACAATTTATTCTTCCCCATGTGCTCAATAGAGTCAGCTTTCCCCCCCTCTGAACGTGTCTCCATAAGGACCTCAATATCATGACTTTCCACATTTAACACTCTCTCTGCATCACCAATATTCTCAATTGAAGTACCACCCTCCAAACCCTCCTTGCTACCCCCCAAAACTATATGCATGCCCATGTGCCCTGACTCACCCTTGACTAACCCCAAACTCACATGCTAACCAAAATCATGTGCCTCCTCCACATTCGGTATTTGACTTACCAAGTGCGCAGTGACCCCCTCAGCTACAACATCTTAGTAGTTCTAAAGATCAAAATCATCTGCCCTTCTGAGCACCTCTGCACCTCTCAACACTACCTCTTGCTGTACCACATTTTTCACACACTTTTCAGCCCTTAGAGCAACAGGCACATCACCCTACTGTTCATCCACCGTGTTAACCTGCTCCTTGTCCTCCACCATCACACTCCCCACCAGGAATACAATAGAATTGGGAACTCCATTCTCACTCTACAGCAGGACATTCTTCCTAACATTCACATCCCTTGATGCACCCAACACACGTCATGTACCAACAAAATCATTTTTTTTAGGTCAACATCCGTATTCACCATATCGCTATTTGGTTCCATGCTATTCATCATACTCCGAGTCTCATCAATGGCTAGGACATTCTCCTTAGTATTAAGTTCAGTCGTCAAAGTCATCGCTCCCATCTTACTAGATTCAGCCTGTTGCAACACTGGATTTTCTACATTTTTTCCTTTTCGAAACCAAGTTCCATTCACTTTTCACCCTTTCTGAAGCCCATCATGACTCTTTCCTTACCATTTACAAGCCCTCGCATTATATTCTTTCACATGACATTTCATACAATAGACTGGTAACGTTTCGAAAATAATTTCTTGAGAGAAACTTTGTGGGTTTAAAGGAGTCCCTATCCAGATTGCCGTCAAAGGTGCCTGGGTCACGTCCATCTCCACCAAACTCTAGCCCCATCCTTACGAGTAGCACACCGTGTTAGATTATCACGCTTGAGAAATCTACCAATCGGCACTATGATGCTCCGCAGGAACGATTCATGATAAAAATTAGGAGGCAACCCTGGCAATGTGATCCATACTTGAACACACACAGGTTCCTGAAACTCAAGAAAATTCGTAGTCCAATGAAAAGGTTTGTATTGAACTCCATCAATCTCACATGATTCTCTAGCAAAAGCTTTTACAAAGTCCTCTTCCATCGTCATACGAATAAAGACATTTCTGGGCCTTCTCATCGATGAAACAACTAGCTAATGACATAGACCCCATCTATTTCTGATGAAGAAGCGAATGGAATTAAGATAAGGTCTCTGGCGTAAGAACTTTAGAACCAACGAAAATTGGAACGACATTGCTGAATGATCAATCATCCTTCGAAAAGACCACACACACCACCTCTAGAAAAGGTTGTGGACATTCAAGCAGAGTATCAGCAAAAGAACTCTAACATGAGGCGACCACCAAAGTGGCCTGGGGGCCACAGGCGGCTGGCATGCACAACCCTAAACCCACACTCAAATTGGCAAGCCAAAATCGCTAAACCAATCTCTCGAAAATCACCAATCAGCCTCCCCCAAAATACAAAGCAGCAAAATTTTTCCCTTGTTTAGCCACAACTACAATTTTTTGTTTTGTTACCCCTTCTAATATAACTACTTTTATAAGTGATTTTTTGAATAATTCAAGATGTCCTACTATGTCTAACTATAGATGGTATCAAAATATTTTCGTTTCTAGAGAAATACTATGGGAAGATAGTTTGAAACCTTATTGGAAAAGAAATTTGTTGATGGACTGCCTCATTTATTTGCTCATAAAGTCAAGGATCAATTTATCGACATTACTAGTTTGCTCAATTATGGTAATTTCACATATGGTAATATTTTCAGTACTATAAAAAAAATTTGGTATCAGCATGTTTAATGATAAAAAAAAAATTATACGACAACAGCTAAAAAATACCAAGAAAACCAAATATGAAATGAGAAATTTCTATAAACAATTTGGCTTACCTCCTATTGCCCCTTTCAGGCAAAAAGGAAAAATCTTGTTTACAAAAAATCTGCTAACTTTTATAAATTCAAAAAACACAAGCCTAAAAAATGTGATGATTCTTGCAAAAGAAAATCTGCTTCCAAAAGGCATTTTACTCAAAACCCTGCAAAAGGACAATGTTTCAACTGTGGTAAGTATGGTCCATTTAGTAAAGATTGTACTAGAAAACCTAGCAGGATGAAAAAGATGATAAATCAGCTAAACATTGATAACAATGCTAAAGAAGAACTTATTCGTATTTTGGAATCAAGATCTTTTGAATCATCTTATATCGATGAATTTAGTACAAGTGATTCTAACTATCACTCTGCTACTGAAGAATCTGATTCTCCTAATATTAATATTGGTTGCAAAGATTCTTGCTACAAAACTATTTATGTTCTCACAAAGGGTGAAGTCCACTAAAAAATTCATATAAGCTCCTGAATCAATCAAAGTCCATTGAAAAATTATTTTATGCTAATGGTTCTTAAATGAAAATTAAATATGAATTGAATAATGCTCATGTTTGCCAAAATAATGTCTGCTCTAAAATTCCTTCTGTTCTTGTTAAAAATATGATTGATAAGGTGATGTTAGGTATGCCTTTTATATCTTCGTTATATCCTTTTCTTACTGAACGTGATGGCATTACTACAGACCCTTTTGGGCAGAAAGTAAAGTTCAAGTTTGCTTCAAAGTTTGATATCGATATTGATAAAGGTTTGAATACTTTGATTTCTGCTAAAACTAAACATTTGAATTTTCTACAGCAGGAAATCAAATACAAAAGAATTGCTAAACAATTATTTGGTAAATTGTTATAATAAAAAATTGATAATTTTAATAAAATAAAAAAACTTGTTGATGATGTTTGTTCTAACCTTCCAGCGGCTTTCTGGCATAGGAAGGAACACATTGTTGATTTACCTTATGTTAAAGAGTTTTCTGAAAAGAATATTCCTACTAAAGCCAGATGTATTCAAATGAATAGTGAAACTTTAAAATTTTGTAAAAAGGAAATCTATGACCTGCTTGCTAAGAAAATCATTAGACATAGTAAGTCACTATGGTCCTGTGCTGCTTTCTATGTTCAGAAAAATTTTGAGATTGAGAGAGAGACACCTCACCTAATTATTAATTACAAACCTCTGAATAAGGTGCTAGAATGGAATAGGTATCCCATTTCCAATAAGCATGATCTGATCCACATACTTGACGCTTCAGATTTCACTAAGTTTGATATAAAATCTGGTTTCTAGCAAATCCAGATTAGTGAATGTGAAAGGTACAAAACTGCTTTTACCACTTCATTAGGACACTATGAGGGGAATGTTATGCTCTTTGGCCTTAATAATGCCCCAATTAAATTCTAGAATATCATGAATGATATTTTCAATTTGTTCAGTCATTTTACCATTATTTATATTGATGATGTACTTACCTAATCCAAATCAATTGATAAACACTGGAAACTTTTGTATTCATTTCTAGAAGTCATCAAAAGAAATGGTCTTGTTCTTTCTGCTAAGAAAATTAAATTATTTCAAAGCAAGATTCGTTTCCTTGGTTATGATATTCATGAGAGAAAAATTTGTCCTATCAATAGATCCATCTAATTTACTAATAAATTTCTGGATGTCATTACTGATAAAACCCAATTATAAAAGTTTTTTGGTTCATTAAATTATGTCGCTGAGTTCTACAAAGATCTTAGGAAACATTGTAAGCCACTATTTCAAAGATTACAATCCAATCCACCTCCTTGGTTAGATATCCATACTTCCATTGTTAAACTGATTAAAACTCATGTCAAGACTCTACCTTGTCTTGGTATTCCTATTGTTAATTCTTTCAAAGTTGTTAAAACTGATGCTTTCAACATTGGGTATGTGGCATTCAGAAACAAATTGTTTCACCAATTATAATCTGAACAAATTATTCATTTCCATTCGGGAGCCTAGAATAGTGCACAAATTAACTATAGTACTATGTATTGCTAAATTTCAAAGTGATTTATTAAATCAGAAATTCCTATTACATATTGATTTCAAAAGTGCTAAATTTGTATTCGAAAAAGATGTTGAAAATATTGCTTCAAAACATATGTTTGCCCTTTGGCAAGCTATTTTAAGTGTTTTTTTTTTTTTTTTGAAATTGAATACATTAAAGGTTCCCAAAACGCTATCCCTAATTGGCTTAGTCGTGAATTTCTGTAGAATCATGACTAGCAAAAAAGATAAGCACATTTCACACCTTCTTGTCCCTAACTGGCAACTAGTGAAACTTGAGCTTGCATCTCCACTTGATATTTCTAATCGATTTACTACCTTAGGTAGTAACCAATGCTAAGACCAGTTTCTCATCTCCTTTAGCTACCCCACATGATCCATATGCTAATGCCATTATTAGATCTCATCAACCTATTCAGTCATCCTATCCTGATAAAATCTCTGCTTCAAGGACTGATTATGTCTAAAACCAATATTGCCAAAATTTGTTTTATATTGAACCTAACCGTTCAATATATATTTGGGTTCCTAAAAATACGCAGAGGAACCACCAATACTACTCCTCAATTCTCACCCAAACCCAATACGTCCTGATTAAACCCATTTTTATAAAACTAATAAAACCAAGTTGATTTACCATAGTGTTTACATACTAAACTTGCTTACCAAAGAAAAATGGGGAACCCATCCCTATGTTGTAAAAAATATCCCTAATTCAGATATTTCTTACTGCTAGTATGACTACATTGAAGCATGGTTCAAATTCTTGCTATTTCAGAACAATGAGATGTCTAATTCATGGTTTATTAACTTTGATAAAAAGTTCAATTCTCAATTCCCTCTATGGTTCATGAGATGGTGGACATAGTTTGGACCTATTACGTAAATCTTCCCTAATCAACTCAATGGTGCTATTAAATACTTTGCCACTGTTTACAAGATTGATCAACATGGACAGAAATTCCATGTTTCCCTCATCTTTTGCAAGAAATACAAACTTCCCTGGATGTTGAAGTAGAGTTACGTTAAGAAAAATGATATCCTTGCTCGCAATTGGTATGTCAAGTGGTGGGATAAATTTCCTCTTACTCAGTATGTGATTGATAATGTTACTTGAGATTTTCCTCTCATCTCACCAAAATTAGGAAGCATTGAGAATTCCCCTGCAGGTTTTCCTGTTGCTAAAACTTTGGTTTAAGAGCCTGAATACCTCATTGCTCAGGTAAAACAACAACCTGCTTCCTCTGATAAATCAAGTAAATCTTCTAAGTTCAAGGACTCAAGAAAAAAGATTTGATTTATCTATTGAAGAAGTCCTTTCAAGACGATAATGATAATTCTGATGATGACTCTGAAGCACCCTCTAAAACCTCTATTGATAATATTGATCCTTACAATAACATATTTAGACATGATTTGGAAAACCACCCCAAGGCTATCTAGTGATTGATCCCCCATTCAAAAATGACGAAATTACTAAAGTTGGTACAAGACAACAAAAAATACTGAAGACGCTGCTGATTCCTGCAGAGACAAAGATTCCTACTGATTGAAGTACTATAAAAATACTTACTTTTTAGTAACTTCCTTATGGTCAAATGAACAAAAATTTATTGTTCACTACTAATCATTGTGCTTATAATCCTCCCATTTGCCTATGTAAGGGTGCTTGGCTTTGTTGAAAGAGCAAACTGAGTTTTTAGAGAATCCTTAGGAACTCCAGAACCTAAGAATACTTCTGTCCCCCTACTTCCTTTCTCCTTCCTTGTAATCCTACAATATTTCAAATATTATTTTTCATTTGAAATGAAGACTTCACCTGTTTCAATTACTAATCGGTGAGTATTTTCAGTATTTGTTCTTGCTCTTTACTACTTACAACTTGGATTCCAATCATCTAGTCCTTATTTATTTGGATTCCAATTAGCTGGTCCCAATGTTTAATTACTTATTTTACGTACCTGCAATATAACTCTAGTTATCTGGTACTTCTGACTTCAGTCATCTAGTCTTTACTCTATATTTTGCTCTTACTTCTGCCCATTTTGTATGTGTGTGTGTGTGCGTGCGCGCTTTTATTTTTAATTTTTTACAAAATAGTAGCCTGAAGTTTTGTGACTATATAATTTTTTTTTTTTTTTTTGAAATATAGATATCTCATTCATTAAAACAGGTGCTGAATACAAGGAGGAGATTCCTCCATAAGGATGCATTCTTCCGTACAAGAAAGAGCAACTTTTGCCAAATGATGGGCAATTACATTAGTTTCCCTACTAACATGAACTATAGACCAGCTGAGGGTCTCTGAGAGCATGAGCTTGATATCTCTAATGACCAACCCGAAAGTACTCTAGCTGTCTTCTCTGTGTTGCACTGCTTTGACCACTGTTAAGGCATCACCTTCCAAGATCAGGTGATGTAAACCCAGCTCGGCACAAAAGGAAGTAGCTCTACGAGCTGCTACAGTTTCACCAAGTAATGGATCTGGAGTCAGGGCCATTGAAGAGCACAAGGAAGCAATGACATATCCCTCTGAGTTCCTCACAATTACACCAATTCCCAGTTTTGAATTACCTTTGTCAATTGCTGCATCCCAGTTGGCCTTGAACACATTTGGTGGGGGAGGGGACCAAAGAGTATTTGGTAACTTTTGGATCTTGGTTTGCTTTATACCAACCTCTGTTCTAAGTTGAATAGCTGCCAATTCTGTATGGATCAATTTTGAAACTTGAGAGGGAGAATGGAATTGTTGTTCAAAGATCCAAGTATTCCTCCTTTGCCAGATAGCTTTAGCAGTGACTGCTAATTCAGTGATTTCTTGAGGAGATAACAGGGCCATCAAAGCTATCAAAATATCTTTAAAGGATCCTTCAAAGATGCTAAGCTTTTGTATTCTTCTTAAGCTCATGGACCATACATCCTGAGCTGCTTTACAAGACCAGAGGGCATGGGATACTGATTCAGGTTCCATCGAGCAGATTGGACAGAGAGATGTTTCACTCACTTTCCTTTTATGCAGGTTCAACTTCGTGGCTAGGGACTCTTTCACTGCTCTCCACAGAAAGGACTTGGTGGCTTGAGATACTTGGATACCCCACATTTAGTTCCAGAAGTTTCAGTTGGATTTCTGTGTTGATGATTGCCCCATATTAACTTCTTTTAAAGAAGCTTGGAGATGATATGCACTCCTTACAGAGAATTTCCCATTGCTTGAACATCTCCAGGTCAGTGTGTCTTGGCTCCTACACGGGCTAATGGGGATCTGGCTAATCAAACTTGCCTCAGTTGCTGTGAAGATTGCATAGATAAGTGATAGATCCCATTGCATAGTCTCAGGATTAATGAGTTCAGAAACTCGAGCTTTAGCATCTAGAATAGAAATAGGGGCCTGCACTTTGAAAGTTGAGGGACATGGGAGCCACTGATCTTTCCATATTTTAATCTTACTTCCATCCCCTACTCTCCATAGTAAACCTACCTTAAGAACAGGCCTTGCTAGGAGGAAGCTTTTCCACACATAAGAATCAGTTGGCCTTGTTTTGACAGAGAAAAAATCACCATGAGGGAAATATTTAGCTTTAAGCACCTGAGCAGCTAGGGATAGAGGGTTTTGAATGATCCTCCACCCTTGTTTGGCCAGAAGGGCTAGGTTGAAGGATTCAAAGTCCCGAAACCCCAAACCTCCTTCCTGTTTTGATTTCCCTAGAGCTTGCCAACGCAGCCAATGGATTTTGGATCTATTGTTACTCTGACCCCACCAGAAGGATTGCAGCAATTGGTTGAGCTTTTTAAGGATGGTTTTGGGTAATTTAAAGATCCCCATGCTATAAGTAGGTATTGATTGCAGCACTGATTTTAGCAAAATCTCCTTCCCTGCCTGAGACAAAAAGTTGGTCTTCCAATTGATTATCTTAGCTTTGACCCTATCCAATATTGAATTGAAAGCCTTGGTTTTGTCTCTACCCACATAAGAGGGTAGGCCCAGATACTTGTCAAAAGATCCTGAAGCTTTAATTCCCGATTGCTGTAATATAGCTTCTTGAACACTAGGCTTGGTGTTACTGCTGAAAAATATTGAAGTTTTCTCAAGATTCAGTCTCTGACTTGAGACTAGTTCATAGGTGCTTAAAACTTGCTGCAATCTACACCACTCTTCTGGATTGGATCTACAAAAAACCAAGCTGTCATCTGCAAAGAACAGATGATTGATATGCATGGAGCCTCGAGCAGTTGGAATTCTTGAGATCAGACCTTGCATTTCAGCTTGGTTTAGTCTATGGTTGAGAAATTCCGATCAGATGATGAATAGGTAGGGAGATAGGCGATCTCCCTGCCTAATACCTTGAGATGGAGAAAACAATTCTTGAGGGACACCATTGACAAGGATAGAGTATGTCACAGTGGTAACACACAGCATCACTAACTCGACCCATTCACATTTGAAGCCCATCCTCCTCATCACTTTGCTTAGGAAGTCCCACTTTACACGGTCATAAGCTTTGCTCATATCAAGCTTGAGGGCCATGAATCCATTTTTCTTCCCTTTCAGCCTTGTTTGCATTGAGTGCAGTAACTCATAGGCAACTATCACATTGTTTGAAATCAATCTTCCTGGGACAAATGCACTTTGAGTGGGAGAGATTAGCTGAGGCATAATGATCTTGAGCCTGTTTGCAATGAATTTGGAGATAATCTTATAAAAAACATTACATAAACTGATTGGCCTATAATCTGAAGCAGATAGGGGGTTTTTCTTTTTAGGGATCAGAGAAATGAATGTTTGGTTGATTTCTTTTAAGCCCTTTCTGGTATTAAAGACTTCCAGAGCTGCTGCAGTTACCTCCCTACCTATGGTGATCCAATGCTACTGGTAAAACACTACTGGGAAGCCATCTGGGCCAGGGGAACCTAAAGGGTTCATTTCTTTAATTCCAGTTTCCACTTCCTGTTCAGAGTAAGGGCCTGAGAGGGTGTAATTCATATCAGTACTAACTACAACAGGGAAGGAGTTAAGAGCTTCCTCGATATTTTTTGGGTTGGATGAATCAAATAACTTGTTGTAATGATCTTGGAAGACCCTTGCAATTTCCTGCTTGCATGAAATCAAGTTACCATCTTCCCTTCTGATCTGTTTAATTGTATTCACCTGCTTCCTTTGAGATGGACACTTGTGAAAAAATTTAGTATTTCTGTCCCCCTCCTTAAGCCATCTTTGTTTAGCTCTTTGTCTCCACTTCATCTCTTCTTCTTCTAGATAACCATCCACCTCTCTTTGAAGTACCTTTATCTGATTACCCAACTGGCCCGTATTGGCTTCTTGTAACATGCTAATCTGTTCTCTCTTTTGAAAGAGAAGTCTTCTTTGGTTTCTAGATACCTCCTTATTCCAAGCCTTGAGCTTGTCTTTGCATACTTTCAGACCTTCTCTAGTAAAATCAAACTTTGAAGTCTACATATGTTTCTACACCCAGACAGCTTTAATGATCTCAGTGCATTCCTCTCTTCTATCCCATGCAGCTTCATACCTGAAAATCTTGTATTTTGGAGCTTCTGGCTGGATAGAATTTAAGCAGTTAACATATAGAGGGTTATGATCTAAGCATTGTCCTGCCAGCACCTCAACTTGATTGAGTTCAAAAAGATTAAGCCACCCCTCATTGAAAAAGGCTCTATCCAACCGACATTTGGTGAAATCAAAACCCTCCCTTCCATTGCACCATGTGAATTTTGATCCTCTAAAACCAATATCCATTAGACCACATTCTAGAAGAATAAGTCTGAAATCCTCCATTTGTTTAAAGGATCGAGTACTTGAGCCAAAGTGTTCATCCTGGAACATTACCTCATTAAAATCACCCATACACATCCACGGGTTATGAATTTTTGAATGAATCAACCTAAGTAGATCCCAACTCTCCCTTCTCTTTGCAGTTGCAGGTTGTCCATAAAAACCAGTTATAATCAGTTTCTTACTAGGGAATTTAGCAGGCACTGAGATAGATATGTGATGGTTGGAATAAGAGTCCAACTCAGCTTCTACTTCTTTTTTCCAATAGATAGCTAAGCCTCCACTTCTGTCCACACTGTCTATAGAGAAGCTATGATCAAACTGCAGTTTGTCTCGAATAAGTTCTATCTTGTCCCTTCTACATTTGGTTTCACTAAGAAAAACTACATCCGGGCTCTTTTCCTTCACCATAGAGTGAAGCTCACGAACTGTCCGAGGGTTCCCAAGCCCTCGGCAGTTCCATGCTAAGTGTTTCATGGTGACTGGCAGGGCTTGATTCCAGCCACTGCCATCTGAGCTTGTTTAGCTCTCTTTCTAATCATGATGAGTCCTTGAGTTCTTGTTTCAGGCCTTTTCCTCGGTTTTGGATCACTTGATTCAAACATAAATTCATCAGATGGGCTTTTGTTGTCATAGGCCCCAACCCTCTGGCCCTTCTCTTCCACGTAGGTTTATTAATCTTACCAGCATTAAAGGATTTAATAGGAGAGTTCTGTGAAGGTAGGCTTACCTAGGCCATGTCTCGAGTAGGGCTCAATGTGCCTTGTTCTAGCTGATACATGTTAAGATCATGGTTTGACAGGGACCCCTTAGAGAACAAAGAGTCCTTGGAAGCCACATCAACTAGTTGGTTGGTATCAGTACTATCAGAGCCTACTGGAAGAGAGGGTCTAGTTGATCCTTAGTTCTGTTGCTGCTGACTTTCCCATGAATAGGTCCCCTTAGCGGGTAATTGTTAGAACTCCCGAGATCAGTATGTTCGAAGTCTGCATTGGGTTTGCCAGACCCTTTCTATCCCATCCTTTCTGCCTCGAACCTGTTCTCCTCACTTGTGTTTTGGCGCCAACTTCCCGAATTTTCCAAGTCACCTCCCTTCTTGTTGAAACTTGGGGAGCTCCTCAACTCTAAGTTGGCCCTCAACCAGGTGCCATACTGTGGCACCGTGCCTTCAGACTTTTTGCTTCCTGAAGGGGAAGGCTTGCAAGACGAACTTGAATGCTTGATGACTCCACAATGAAAGCAGAACATGGGGAGCCTCTCATATTTGAATGGGATCCAGAAGCGTTTCCCTCCCATGTTAATAAACCTCCCCCGGGTTAGAGGCTTACAAATATCAACCATCACTCTGACTCTAAGCAGATTACCCCATGCCATGCCACTTGCATCAACATCAACCGATAAAACTTTTCCCGCTGCTGCTCCCAGCCTCTCTCTCATGGTTTTGTTCATTCCAGCAAAGGGTAAGTCGTGTAGCTGGATCCAGAAAGGTTCCTCCTTAAAGTTAATATCTTTTGGAGCTAAGCAGCCTACACAGTCGAACAAACACACCAAGGCCCTGTCAAAGGACCAGGGTCTTCCCGATAAGATACGTTCCTTCACCATTGGGTTCTGAAGTTCAATCAGAAACCTATTGAAGCCAAGATTCTTAAATGAAGATTGACCCTCCACTTATATAATTAGTTGTACGTACGTACGTACATACGTGCATGTAATAGACAAGCAGCTAGACATGAAAGATTCGAGAGATGGAACTTCATGAACAATATTTTTCCCACAAGCATCCTTTGATCTTTAGTGAAAAGGTAAACAATGATGGAAAAATATTGATCTATCTATGTTTTGGGTGCTTGAAAATATTTTCGGGGTCTAATTATAGTTGCAAAGAGTGCTACTTGCATTGGAACTTCAAAAATCATGTGCCAAATTGACACCCAAGTTGGAGCACCCATTGCACCCAAAGCATCCTCTTTTTCTCAAACTGAGAGATCTAGCTAGTGGAAAATGATAGTGATTATATATGGGCAATGGCAGACCCAAGGCCCCCCTAAAATTTTTTGAAACTTTAAAATTCCCCTTACATTTCATTTATATTCTATAAATATAGAGAATGTTCCATCCCTGCCCCCCCCAAAAAAAAAAAAAAAAAATTATTATCCCCATATGCTCTCTAGAATTTTCTAACTTTTAATATACCTAGTTATGTCTCTCTCTAAGTTTTTCCTATAGTTCCAAACAAATTGTATAATTTGAATATATTATCTATTTTCAAGGATATGGCTTCACTGAGATTAATTTAAACTAAGCTTAGGAGAAATAATAAATTTATCAATATCAATCCCAAAGTTTTTTGTTATACAATATTTGGCTTATTAATATGGAATCTAAAATGAAAATACAAGAAAAATTATTTAAGGTTGATAATCTATGTAAAAAGTAGTTTAGAAGTTTCATCATCTAGACTTCATTGAGTAAGAAAAAATTTATTTAAGGTCTCAATTATATTATTATATGTTTAATGTGACACGAAAGTATCTAGATTTTATGTGAAACTTAATAAAGTAGATTACACACTAGAATGAAATATTGCATTCTAAAAGATCACATGATAGATTTTATGAAAAAAATAAATTTTAAATATTTAATTAAAAAAATAATAATTAATGAATATTAGTCAATAAAATATTATCATCATAAATCTAAAATGTATATTAAGTGAGTTTTAAGAATTTTAATTTTTCGTGTATGTAGCAAATTATTGAGATCTAATTTTATAAATAGTTATATTTTTAAAATTTTTAATCTCTTTTTTATTTTACATAAATGTGTCAGATTGAAAAATTGACCCCTCAAAATTAGTGATGATTCCGCGACTGTATATGGGTGCGGAAAATGATAGTGATGCGGACCACAGAGTAACAAAAGGCACGCACTTTATTTTTTATTGTTCATATAAACAGTAAATAACCTATAAAAAGTGTGTGCACGCTGGCCAGATTTAGCCACGTCCGTACTCTCTAGAAACTTGTTCTTGGAGGATGGGACATGGGACGCGCGCCTAAACCACATTCCCATGGGTTTTACGGCTATGGATAAACAATAATACTAGAGCCCCGCTGGTAGCTCCTGTTGGTAGTTACTGTTAGCTTTAATATGTATTTTTTATGTGTATATTTTTAACTTTTTTATATAAATATTTTTAACAATTTTAAATATTTTAAAAAAATAAAAAAAAATTTACAATATCATTAAAAAATATTTTCTTAATTACGTTTTTTTTTATTTTACTTCGTGATTAAGGAAGTATTTTTTAATAATTTTTTTACTTCGTGATTAAGAAAATATTTTTTAAAAATATTGTAAATATTTTTTATTTTTTTAAAATAATCAAAATTGTTAAAAACATCTATATAAAAAAAGAATTAAAAAAATACACATAAAAGCACGTACTAGAGCCAGCGGTAGCTCCCGCTCCCGCTGGGAGCTACCAGCGGTGGCTCTAGCACCACTCATGGATAAAACGGGTGCGTGTCATGCAATGAACGTTTACTTTTATCGGAAATGGAATTAAATGTTGAAATTTTTTCGAAACATAAAGATTATGCCATGGAAAATGAGGGAGTAGATATGAAGACAAAAAGAGATAGGAAAACTTTTGAGAAAGTTCGTAGCTCGACTCTGGTGTTAGCCCGGACAAACTAATTTTCCTTATGATTGGTCCAATTTTATCATAGAATATTAGAGGTTTTGGAACCTCTAGAGGTAGATTAAAAAGTTTGGTTAAGAAATTGAAACCGAAAATAGTTACTTTAATAGAACCTTTTGCTTCATCTGATAAGGTGCATGATTTATTGCATTTATTACATATGGATCAGTTTATTACTAATAAAGGAGAGGTTGGTAAAATTTGGGTGATTTGGCAGGATGATATTTCAGTTCAGCTTGTTTTAAGTAGAGATCAATTCATTTTAATTCGAATAGGTGATGGAATTACAAATTTACTATGCTGCTTCGTATATGCCAAGTGCAATATGGTGGAGAGGAGAGATCTATGGGAGCATTTAAATGGCCAGGTTCTAGGAACTGAACCATGTATTATTGCAGGGGATTTCAATATTATAAGGGAAGATTCGGAATGTTGGAGTGGAAGACCTTGTTCGAGAGCGGCAATGGAGGATTTTAATTCCTGGATTTATCATTGTGAACTAATTGAAATGAAGTCTTTGGGAAGGAGGTTCTCTGGGTGTAATGGGCAGAGTGGTCTCTCGAGAAGTTAGGCAAAACTGGATAGGTGTTTCTTGAATGCTAGCTGCTTGACAAGATTTCCTAATGTGACAAACTGCTATTTACCGAGATCAACATCAGATCATTCGGCCATGTTCATGGAGTTTTAGTCAGATCCTTTCTCTTATGGACCTTCTCCCTTTTGGTTCCAGCAAATGTGGATAGACCACCCAGAATTTCAATCATTTGTGGGAAAATCTGGAAGGAGGAAGTGGGGGGATTGGGTCTTTTGCAATTGGCTCTCAAACTGAAAAAATTAAGGGGGGCTTTGAGAGAATGGAAGAAGAAAATTTTCGGAAGAATAGGGCTCATTTACAGGAGTTAGAAACTCAAGTTAGTCAGCTTTACAGCATGAATTGGATCAAGGGATAGAACAGGAACTTGTGCTGAAACATATGGAATTGGCTGATTGGAAGCACTAGGAAGAAACTAGACTAGCTCAAATGGCAAAAGTTAAATGGCGTGTTGAACGAGATCAAAATTCAAAATTCTTCCATGCTTATTTATCTTACAAGAGGAAAAAGAGAGTTATGGACATGAGGCTTCAAGATGGCACTTATTTGAGATCACCTGAGGAAATCCATGTACGAGTAGTAAATTATTTTACAAACTCTCTGCAAAAGGAGACTCATGGAAGTTTGCTAGCTTTATCTCATCTTGTCTCACCCGTTATAACATTGGAGGAGAGTGAAACAATCTATGCTATTCCATTGATTGAAGAAGTGAAAAGTGCCTTCGATTCCATACCTTCTAATTATAAGGGAATCCACATAAATCACGTCCATCCTTGATTTCTTCTATGTCAATATCTTTGTATAGGTACTCTGTTTTTAGCTGTATACTCCTTAAATAGCTGTTGTCCTGTTTATGGTTGTATATTCCTTAAATAGTCATATTCTTGTATTATATATAGATGAATTGTAATGGAGACTAATATAGAAGATTTTCACCAAATCACTTGCGTAATCCTTATATGGTATCAAAAGGTTCTTCTCCCACAAGAACAGAAACATCCTCCAACTCCATGTTGTCCACTAAAAATTCTTCGGTGCCCAACTCTACGTCTACACTTCTTCTTGTTACTATAAACACTTCCAACCAATTACCCCACAAACTCACATCCTCAAATTATCCTTCCTGGCGTGCAACTTTTCTCACCATTCTCATAGGCTATGATCTGATGAAATATTTGGACGGTACCTTTTGGTGTCCTCCTCCACCTATTGCGGTTTATTCTACCTCTGCTGCGACACTTTATGCGCACTAGTGCCGACAGGACCAGTTACTGATGAATGCTATCTTTGCTTCCGTTTCTGAAGCAGTTATGCCCCTCATTGCTGTGACCACTACAAGTCGTGATGCTTGGCAGCATCTAGCTCGCTTTTGCTAGCAAATCACGGGCACAGATTATGCAGTTGAAGGAAGATCTCACCTTTATTCAACGGGGTTCCCGCACGGTGTCTGAGTTCCTTCATGCAATTAAGGTGATTGCGGATGAACTCTCTTTGATTGATGCACCAATTTTGGATGATGATTTGACATTATATGTGCTTAATGGCCTTGGCTCTGAGTTTCGAGATATGGTAGCTCCTATTCACACAAGAGAAACTACATTGTCTTTTGCAGAATTGCATGATCTGTTAATTGGTCATGAACACTACCTCAAACGTATGGATTGAAATACTTCAACGCTGGTTGTCATTGCTAATTCCTCTCAATGGAAGCCGTCCAATCCTAGGTTCAAAAACAACAAGAATCGCTCCAAAAAAAATTCCAACAACAAAGCTCCTTCTAAGAAGTCCTCTGTTGTGTGCCAAATATGTGATCAGCCCGATCACTCTGCCAAGCAACGTGCAAAAATGCAGTCTCGACCTGCTGCCAACTGTACTACTTCTTCGGCTCCATCAAATGGCAATTGGCTTCTTGATTCCGCTGCTTCTCATAATATTAAGTCTGATTTGGCTAATCTCTCCATTCACTCTGAATATGATGGACAGGATGAGGTTATTCTTGGAGATGGTATAAGTTTGCAAGTTGCTAACGTCGGTTCTACTTCTATTTCCTCCTCTTCACGGTCTCTTACTTTAAAAGAAACTCTGCATGTGCCTCTTATTCAAACAAATTTGATCTTGGTTCACAAGTTTACTCATGATAACAATGTTATTGTTGAATTTCACCCCTCCTTTTATCTTGTGAAGGATCGGATGATGGGAGTGGTGCTCATGCGCGGTAAGTGTGAAGGTGGAGTTTATCCCGTGGAACTATGTTCTTCCTTACCTCAGGCTCATGCTATCACCTTGGCTGGAATCCGTGCTTCGTTTGATTGTTGGCATCATCGGCTGGGTCACCCTACTCTAAAACTTTTATCGTCTCTTCTTCGCAGTTTTAATTTACCTGTGTCCTCCATTAAGTCCTTATTGTCATGTATTTTGTGTCATTGCAATAAGTCGTATAAATTACTATTTAGCGTCACTTCTCTTACGAGCCATGCTCCTCTTGAATATTTGTATGCCGATGTTTGGAGATCATCCCCGGTTCCTTCTGTTGATGGCTACCATTATTATGTACTTTTTGTTGATTATTTCACAAAGTATTGCTGGTTCTATCTTATGCGAAATAAGTCTGATGTGTCCTCTATTTTTGTTCAATTTACCCTTATGGTTGAAAATCAATTCTCCGAAAAAATTAAAAATTTTTATTCTGACTACGGTGGCGAATTTATCAAACTTAGACCTCTTCTGGCTGCTCGTGGTATTAGCCATTTTACCACTACACCCCATACTCCCCAGCAAAACGGTACTATCGAGCATCGCTATCGACATATTGTCGAAACGGGTATGACCCTTTTACATCATGCCTTCGTTCCTTCTATTTATTGGTCATATGCTTTGGCCACGACCGTTTATCTTATTAATCGTCTTCCTACTCTCTTACTCTGGCGTCAAAGTCCCTTTGTAGCATTATTTGGACGGGTTCCCGACTATCATAAACTACGCACCTTTGGTTGTCAGTGCTACCCTTGGCTTGTTCCCTATCGGACAAATAAATTTCAACCCAAGTCCAAACCTTGTGTCTTTCTCGATTATTCCCTAACTCAAGATGCTTTCAAATGTCTGGACCTTCACACGGGTAAGCTCTATCTCTCCCGTCATGTTATGTTTGATGAGAGAATTTTTCCATTCACAAAGTCACCTCCTCCTGTTCCTATGGTTGCTGCTCCACCGTGCCCCATTGTTTCCTCTCCTTCTTCAGTTCCACCAGTATGCATTGTTCCCTCGATGATCTCCTCATCACACCTTCTGCGCCTGCTGCTACGGCAACTGTCACTCCATCTCCTACACTAGGTATGGCTTCCTCTGCTCATGCTAGTAATCCCTCTAGCTCTGAGTCTCCCCTGCCCATAGCACCCGTACCTCCTACCCGCACTCATCTCATGGTTACTCGGGCTTAGAATAATATTTTCTGTCCTAAGCAACTGTCGGTTACTACCAAGCATCCTCTTGCATCATCATTGGAACCAAATTGTGTATCTCAGGCACTCAAGGATCCCCGTTGGCGTAAGTCTATGGCAGATGAATTTGCTGCCTTAGCTTCACATGGCACTTGGAACCTGGTCCCTAAGTCCTCTGCTTTCAATTTAATTGGCCGTAAATGGGTGTTTCGGATTAAGCATCATCCTGATGGTACAGTGGATCAGTTTAAGGCACGCCTTGTCGCTAAAGGGTTCAATCAGCGCCCAGGTGTCAATTATACAGAGACCTTCAATCTCGAAAAACCGACCACCATTTGACTTATTCTATCACTTGCGTTGTCCAACAACTAGCCACTCAAGCAAATTGACGTCAATAACTCGTTTCTGCATGGTCAGTTAACTGAGCAAGTGTTTATGCAGCAACCTGCAGGCTTCATTGATCAGTCTCATCCTCATCATGTTTGTTCTCTTTAGAAATCCATTTATGGTCTTAAGCAGGCGCCTAGGGCCTAGTTCAATGCACTATGCTCTGGTCTTCTTGCGTTGGGTTTCTTTAATTCCAAGTCTAATAGTTCTTTGTTCATCTACAATCGGGATGGGATTCTGTTCTATGTGTTGGTGTACATTGATGATTTAATTCTCACCGAGAATAACAGTCAGTTCTTGCAGCATGTTGTCAAGTCTTTAGGTGATAAATTTTCACTGAAGGAACTAAGTGATCTGCACTACTTTCTCGGAGTGGAAGTCATTCCGGTTTAGCAAGGTGTCTTTCTTTCTCAAAACCATTATGTTTATGATCTCCTTACCAGGTTGAAGATGAATGGTGCTAAGAAAGTTCAAACACCCATGTCTGTGTCTGCTAAGCTCATGCTTGATGATGGTTCGGCTAGTTGTGATGAGACGGAATACAGACGCACCATTAGCTCTCTTCAATACCTCTCACTCACTCACCCAGACCTCAGTTTCGCAGTGAATCGTCTTGCTCAGTTCATGCACAAACCGACAATCACGCACTGGCAACATGTTAAACGGCTCTTACGTTATCTCAAACAGACCATTCACTTTGGTCTCTTACTACGTCGCCAAACAAACCCAGTGCTTAGGCTTCTCAAACGCTGACTGGGGTGGTGATCTTGATGATCGAAAGTCTACTACGGCTTATATCATTTTTCTAGGCAATAATCCTATCAGCTAGTGCACTCGGAAGCAAAAGGCAGTGGCTTCTTCCTCTACGGAAGCTAAATATAGGGCACTGGCTACTGCAGCTTCGGACATTGCCTGGATTTAGTCTCTTCTTGATGAACTTGGTATCAAGTTACGTGAACCACCACTCCTCTGTGATAATGTTGGTGCAACTCAGCTCAGCCTCAATCCAATTATGCATTCCCGGATGAAACACATCACCATTGATCTTCATTTTGTCCATGACTTTGTTCGTCGTGGTAAATTGTGTGTTGCTCATGTTCATACGGATGTCCAGCTTGCTGATCTACTAACAAAGCCTCTCGCTCGGACTCGCTTTAGCTCATTACGTGTCAAAATTAACGTTGCTGATGGAACACCCATTTTGAGGGATCGTATAAGGGAATCCACATAAATCACGCCCATCAGTGATTTCTTCTATGTCAATATCTTTGTATAGCTACTCTGTTTTTAGCTGTATATTCCTTAAATAGCTGTTGTCCTGTTTATGGTTGTATATTCCTTAAATAGATGTATTCTTGTATTATATATAGATGAATTGTAATGGAGAATAATATAGAAGAGTTTCACCAAATCACTTGCGTAATCCTTATACTAATAGTGCTTTGGGTCCAGATGGTTTTAGATTGGGTTTCTTTAAAAGTGTTTGGGACATCATCAAGTTGGATATCATGGCAGCAGTTGAAGAATTCTTTAGAAGAGGTAAATGGCCGAGATTCTATACTTCTATGTGGTGTTAATTCCAAAGATGGATATGCCAACTGGGTTTGATAAATTTAGACCCATAAGTCTTTGTTCGGTGTTTTATAAAATTTGTTCAAAGGTGATTGTGAACCATTTGGCAACTCTCCTCCCAAAAATGATATCTCTTGAACAATGTGCATTTATTCCTGGTAGAAGCATATTTGAATATATTAGTCTGGCTCAGGAAATTGTTCATTCTATTAATAAGAAGATACATAGTGGGAATGTGGTGTTAAAGCTTGACATGGCCAAAGCAAATGACTGTGTTGATTGGGAGTTTCTTCTGAAGGTGCTCCAATCCTTTGGTTTTGCTAACGCAGTTTGTGGCCTGATTAGAGAGTGTATCGCTACGCCTTGTTACTCTATTTTGATGAATTGTACTATGAAAGGTTTTTTCCAAGGTGGCCAAGGATTGAGACAGGGGGACCATTTGTCCCCTTATTTGTTCACTATTTTACAGGAAATCTTATCACGTCTTATAAAGCAAAGTGTGGAGGAGAACAGTTTCGGCTAGTTTTCACAAGCCTGAGGTACTACTTTGATCTCTCATCTAATGTATGCGGATGATGTGGTTATCTTCACTAATGGAGGTCGTAATTCAATTCGGTGCATTTCAAATATTTTGGCTATATATGAGAAGTGGACTGGTCAGTTGATCAACAAAGAGAAAACTGCTATGTTTTTCTCTACTAATATTCCTATAGCTAGAAGAAGAAATCTTAAAAGATTCATGAGTTTTTCAGAAGGTAAATTCCCCTTTTAAATATTTGGGAGTTCCTATTGTTTCCAGAAAGCTAAAAATTGTAGATTTGGAAGAGTTGGTGAATAAGGTTTAGAAAAAAATAAGTGAGTGGAAAATGAGACTGTTATCAGTGGGGGCGAGAATGATTTTACTGAGGCATGTCCTTGCTAGCATGGCCTTATATATCTATTGGCAGTTTTGCAGGTTCCCAAACATATTATCTCTTCATTAAATCGTTTAATGAGTGCCTTTTTTTGGGGAGAAAGTGATGGAAGAGGAAAGAAAAAATGGGCTGCTTGGAGGCAAATCTGTAGGCCAACTACAGAAGGTGGTTTGGGTATTAGACCTTTTGATGAGATGCAAAGAGCACCTCATTTAAAATTTGCCTAGAAACTGATGCATGAGAACTCTTTTTGGGCTAATTTCTTTCATAAGAAATATGTTGGGAACAAACCTTTCATGCTTCTTGGTCCTCAAAAGGGTACAAGGTTTTGGCTTGTGCTTGTTAAATGTATTCCTACTATCTTGAGTAATTCTAAATGGAAACTCAAAGAAGGAAATGTACTCTTCTGGTATGATAAGTGGCCGGATCAGGGGCCTTTTACTGAAAATTTTCTAGTGATTGAGCAACCTCTATTAAAAGTTAAAGAATGCCAACTTGAAAGTGGATGGCATGTGGCTCTATTAGAAAGGCTGGTGGGTATTGAAATTGCAGAAAAGGCTCTCAATGTCCTTGCAAAATGTAAAGAGGGAGGAGATATGCTAATTTGGACCAAAGCAGAAAGGGGCAATTTTACCACCAAATCATCTTGGGAATGTATTCGAGTAAAAGGTCCGACTGTGGAGGGGCATAAGTGGATATGGAATAATATGCTTCCTAAAACATTCTCTATACTAATGTAGAAGGCATGGCATGATGCACTAGCAGTGGATGACAGAATCAGGCAGATTGGGATTCCTCTGGTTTCGAAATGCAACTATTGTAGCCAAGGAAAATATGAAGATCTAAATCATGCATTATTTGATGGGGAGATTGCAACTGAGGTTTGGAAAAAATGTGGTGCCATTCTTGGCTTGACGATTGGAAGAACATGGCATGAAACATGTCTTAGTTGGTTTCGGAGAGCTTCAAATGCCTCTCAAATAGGTTTCATCCTGGGATTACTGCCTACTATTATTTCGTGGAGGTTATGGGCCAAAAGATGCTCTGCACGTATGGAAGGTAAGGCTGAGTCAGTTCAGGTGGTATGGAAATCTATCAAACAATGGATAGGCGTGATCTGTCAAGGAATTTCTAAGCCAAAAAAGCAAGCCGATTCTAACATTCTTAATGGTCTAAATATTACTCCAATTCCTATTCAACAACAACCAATCTAGCTAATATCATGGTCAAAGACATCACAGGGTAGAGTTAAACTAAATACGAAAGAGAGCAATATGGGGAATCCAGGAGCTAACAATGTAAGAGATTGAATTTATTATTAGTTGAGATCGAAATGGATTCAATGGTTATAGTGTCATGGTTGCAGAAAACTAGATGTGGCATCTGTTATTTGGATGATTATTAGGAGGAACTTCAAGACTTGCTTTCAACAATGGACTACAAGATTTCTCACATTCATAGGGAAGGAAATGCTGTTGCAGATTGGTTAGCTAGATAGGGTGCAAGAAAAAGAGATGTGGAATGGAAAACCATGAGTGAGCTACCTCCTCTGCTACGAGGCTTGATCAGAGTCAACAGATGGTGTCTTCCTTCAATTCGGTGCAAGAGGTATGGTGCTGGGTTTTAAAGTGGAGGTGGATTGTGGGATTTAAGCAAAGTATAGTAAGTTTACTTTGGTACAAGAGATACGCTTGCATGGTTTTAATGTTAAGGTGTAGTTTTATTCTTGTTACAATTTGTTTTGGTTTATTAGTGGATTGTATAGGAAATTTTGCTTTTCATTTGTTTGTGATACTTGGGTTAGGTTTTGTTAGGATTATTTGTAAACCCCAAGTGTCATGTTTGTTACCACAGTTTTCCTCCTCCATAAGTGAGGCAATCAATAAAATTGGGATACCGTCTCTTCTATATATATATATAAAACGTGTACTTTTACCACAATCAAAATCACAAACAACATGGATCTTTTTATACACACAATGACAGAGCCAATGAGTTTTCAAGCTTGAGAGTTGAGAGTGGGTCTTGGCTGGAGAGAAGAAGGAGAAACAAAGGGGGAAAGGGAAGGATCTCACGTTAGATCTTATTGTGTAGGTGATGCAGGCACTGTCTGTAGTGGTCCGAGATGGAACCAAAGGCAGGATTTGTTGTAGACGGTGGTTGGCAGCTCAATGGGTCTTCTTTACAGTGATTGCACAATGGCTGTGGATAAATCGAAAGGAGAGCTGCTACTGTTGCTTCACGAAGGGCTACTGTCCGGCGTGGTCCATGGCTACTGACAGCAGCAAGGGCTGTGAGGTGGAGAGAGAGAAAAAAGAGGGGGTCTGAGTTGAGAGAGAACTCGAGAGGAGGAGCGAGGCGAGAATGAGAAAGAGGGAATTTTGTGTAGTCTGAAATTTTTCGATAATATCACTGCACTCAGTAGGGAGAAAACATCCACTCACTTTGACAACGTCGTACCACATAACAGTGAAGGAATCCGGTTAATAAAAATCAAATTTAACCCTAAAGAACTGAATAAAAGACGAGGGAATTGGCCTTATAGAGGGACAAAAAGGGAAAGTAAAAATGTCAAAAAATTACTATTAATTTCTGGAGGGACAAAACTATAAGCATGCGAATAAAACAAAAGCAAACTGAGGGAAAAAAAAAATAGAAAACGACCACAACATAGGGTCAAAAATGTAAACATGCAAATAGGACAAAGCCAAACCGAGGGATAAAAGGAGAAACGAGCAAAACAAAGGGACAAAAATGGCAAAGAAAAGTAGTCAAAAACTACTATTCATTCTTGTCTATGAGGCTCGGAGTACTGTGCTCTGCAGTATTGATCGATTTAGGATATCTTTTCCTTGGCCAATAATGATTTCCTCACTAAAACATCAAACATATTGATTAGATAAGTTTCAGTTAGTTAGCCAATCTTTTCAGGACATTATTTTCTAAATGAAACCTCATAGCATTGTCAGCTTCAGCTAGTGGTACCCATGTCTTAGAATTGAATCAGGGTCTTGACTGTTAAATATAAATAAAAAGAGCACTCAGGTTTCTCTGGCTCCACCATTTTGGATGGCATGGGTTGAGTTGGAAAAGTGTCGAATGCATTGTCTTTTTGTAGTTTTGATTTGAGTTTTAATTGGCGTGGTTCTTTGAACTGAATTGTTAATTTGAAAATGGGTCAAGTCTATTTCTGCGGGGGACAATTATTTTTGGAAAGAATATTTAGTTTCATTTGCAAACTCTTAGGTTGGAATTAGTGAAATGCATTCTTGAAATAGCCTTGTTGGTAGCATTGTCATGCACAAACGTCATTAGTTGCCTTTGTTTATTTTGAACTCTTAGATTTTAGAAAAATATGTGGTAGTATTGGTTTTTGAGTTTAGATTGATTGAAATTTGAATAGTTAAGTCTAAGCATATCGTGATGATTTTCTCGCATCATAAAGATTGAACGAAGAGTTGAGATATACATGAGACTAAGACCAAGGAAGGAATATTATTTACAAGAGTTGAGATATTAAAATTGTGGAGATCAATCCTTTTTGTCTGCCGAAATGTTCAAAGGAACAAAACTTGGAAATGTGACTTATGCTAATCAAACTGTGAAGCCTTCCAATAATCACCAAAAACTCTAACGATCGAAACCATCCAATCCCTAATTTGGGAAAGCATTCAAAATTATGTTGCATGAGAATCTACGAGCTAAGCTACAGATAAAAAAGAAATACAAAAAAAAAAAAAAAAATGGTGCTTCAAAAGGCTAGGGAGCTTCTGCAACTTGAATGCAGAGAAGATCTCATGATCAATATCAAGTTTCTCATTAAAAAAAAGTACAGTTCCAACAACTCAAACTTCCATTTTTGTAAAGATGCTAAATGGTAAAAAATGGAACACTTTCAAGCATATCTTAATCCATGCAAATCGTTGCTACTCGAATGTGTCAAAATGTGTTTAGCTATTAAATATTACTGCATAGAAACCATATTTATTAACTCATACAAAGCATCCCAAAGTGAATTGAGTCAAATAAATCTCATGTATGGTATTCTTTATTGTAGAGACTTTGTGATTATTTCTTTTCCTCATAGATAGTGTGGACGGATGCTTGTTTGAGAGCTTTTCTTACACACTTCAATGATTGAATTCAATATTGTTTTAAAGGAAAATATTTCCAAGTTATCCTTGAAGGATAGCGAAACTTCGTCTACCATTCTTAATGCTTCCTCATCCCACCAAGTCCCAGCAAGGAAATTCCATCTCCACTGGCCTCCATGTCCACAAATGCTCCCTTGTGTTCAAGCAAATCTGAACCTGGACTATATGATCAGGAAGATGGATTTTCTTCACTAACGTAAAGTCTAGAAAAATCTGGACTACTTATGGATCTCAAATTATATGTTTGCATTGCAATATGCCAACTAAGGTGCAAGTTGTGTTAAGGTGAACACAAAAATACAGCGGAATATTTTCTACCATTGTTTGTGCAAATTAAATTGCAATCTAGTAAACCTAAACTCACAAGCAGAATAAAGAAAATCAAGCAACCCGCAAGCAAGACACCAAGATTTTTACATAGAAAACTCTCCAATGTAAAGAAAAAACAACGGGACTTAGTCCAGTTAAACTTTGATTAACAATAATGGGGTTAATTATTTTCTACCCTAGATTAATCTCTAGAGGCTACCGGTACATCAATAGTATCTATATTTTTGGTTCAACACATAACCATCACCATACAAATGGATACTAACCATGGCAACAGTAAAACATCTTACCAAAGTGAGTATTTGCAGTAAACAATCGGAAAGGAACCTCAATGATTAGTACTAGTCAAAACGAAGTTCTTGCTATAAGGAACAACTTATTGTAATTTTGTCAAAATTAGACGACAGATGATCCCTCAAAACTCTGATGAAAGTGTGAGAAATTTTCTCACCCTTTTGTGCGTACGACACCTTCTCTCTTGCTTTCTTTTTTTTCCTTCTCTCTTCACATGCTACACACACAACAAAACCTACTTATAATAACGACATCCTAACTCTAACAATTTACCAACTGGACCTAAGGGGTTAAATGGGCTTCTCTCACTTGGTAGGACCCACCCAACAAATAATGTCCCCCTCCTGACTATGTGAGGGGATCCATCAAGCCTGCTTTTTCATTATATGCGATCCATTTTCATTAGTATTGATTTTTTTTTTCAATCTGTATTAACTTCATCTCTAATGCAACACGAATCCAGAATACGTCACATCAATATGCTTAGATCTTGAATGAAAAGTTCTTATTCTTGACCTAATTCCTCTAAGAGATTTTTCATCCATGACAACTCTTTGCTAGCTTCAGTGATGACAATATACTCTGCCTCTGTGGTATACAAAGCGACATATTTTTGCAGTCTAGATTGCCATGACACAACAGCCCTTGAATAAGTAATCAAGTATCTTGAAATAGACTTTTTGGAATCAATGTCACCAGTTATATCTGCATTTGTAAACCCATCAAGCATAGGCTTACTATATCCAAAGCACAAACGCACATAGGAAGTACCTCTGAGATACCTAAGAATCCATTTCACAGCTGCCATTGCTTTTTTTCCAGGATTAGAGAGAAATTGACTAACAACTCTAACAACATGAGTGATAATAGGTGTTGTACACACCATGACATAAATTAAGCTACCCATAGTTGATGCACAAGGTGCATTTTGCATGTTTGCCTTCTCTTTCTCACTTAAAAGACTCTACTTTGAACTTAGCTTAAAATAACTTGCAAGTAGAGCTCACTGTTTTTGCCTTGCCCATATTGAACCTGTCTAGTACCTTCTTGACATAACTTTCTTGAGATAGCTAGAACTTGGCATTCTTTCTATCATGAGAGTTCTTCATACCAAGGATCTGTTTTGCAGGCACAAAGCCTTTCATAGCAAAAAACTTGCTAAACTCTTTTTTCATTTTGTCAAATTTTTCAAAATCATGACCAACTGTCAATATGTCATCTATATATAGTAGGAGAATAATAAAGCCACCATCATAGAACTTTTTAACAAACGCACAATGATCAAAAGTAGTTTTATCATACCATGCTCAACCAAAGGAATCAAATTTCTTATACCACTGTCTAAGTGTCCGCTTGAGTCCCCATAAACACATTTTCAATCGATACACAAGATTTTGTTTGCCATTTGCTGTGAACCCCTCTTCTTACTCCAAATATATTTCCTCCTCCAATTCACCATAGAGGAAAGCAGTCTTCACATCAAGCTATTCAATTTCTAAATTCATACTGGGAATCAAACCCAAGACAACTTTAATAAAAGACATTTTTTATGACGACTAGCGCGATGCGGTTCAAATATTTATATGGCACTTTAATATAAGAGCTATCTTCTTTCACCCAAGGATTGTGAGGACGACAAAATGGACAGTGTGGACCCCCCCAACGATCGCTACAAAATAATAAAGTGCAATCCACCATGGTCTCTGGCTTAAGGTTCATAATCTGCTTATCAGATTGTACTAAAACTCACACTTGTTGCAACTCCCCATTGTGGGGAAACGTAGGGAACATTTATTTGTTTCCAGTGCTCGTCTTTTATTCTCTTTTGTGTAGTACTAATTGTAATGGGTGTTTGTCAGGATCCCCCACCACTGTTCATATACTCATGATCTATCTGTTAATCAATATATATAGAACTTGCTTAGAAGAAAAAAGAAAGAAAACAATAGAGTCTAGACACCATGCAACAAAAAAAATGCAAAATGGTAGGAAGACGGAATGAAAAAAGCTCTAAATTCTAGTTCCTTTTTCACAAGACATTCAACTTCTGCTATGCTTATTTTGAGCTCTCACAACCACATAGCACAAAGGCTGGCCTATATAATTTCCCAAAAGTTAGTGTTCCACTCATATAAGAGCAAGAATAGTTTAGACAGTAAAAAGAAAATCTACTAATTTCGATTCCCAAGAGGAAGAGAAACTAGCCTATAAAGAGCCAAAGCTAGACATGTTGAAGTTACAGTAGTTTTGAATGGTATTCTTCCTTTATCATTCCTCAAAACCTTGGCTTCGTAAATTGGCAAGGCATTCAGCACTACAAAACCTGCTAAGAACATCTGCAGAAACAGACCTTCCATTTTGGTGCCTCTTAGAACTTATACAAGCCCCATAAGAAATGATACCAAGTTGATAATGGCTGCCGTTATTAGTGGCACAAACATGTTTGATGAGGCTGCAAACTTGAACATGCCTTGTCCGTATCTTTTGCTTTGTTCATAATTGATCACTTTGCTGATCAAACCGAAACCATATGTGGAAATGCTTAAACATTTGAGGAAGAACTCGAGGAATCCATACCCAAAGGCTGAGAGCCCCCTTATCATCCACATGCTCTACTCGTTCCACCACATTTGAACAGTTCCTTCTCCTATAAAAAATTCAAGGAGATCTTGTCCATAGGCTCCAAGGACAAGAAACACATACAAGATAAAACATGGCTCTGACAACTATAACAGATTTTCACCTATAAGTAAAACCCAAACAGATAAAAGTTCGAAATTGAAATGGAAAGGCTTAGTTTACATCATTAAAACGATTGAGAGAATGGATTAATTAAAATTTTTTGTTAACTAGGTTTTTAGGATAATCACCAAAAAATAAAATAATGAAAACAGGCCCTCCCCTTTGACTACCAAAAAAATCTGTAATAATCATATTTCTCAAAAGATAATTTTTGGGTTTTGTTCAAATGCAAAATCTAATATCAAATTTATATTAAAAGAAAATTGATTTTAAAAATAAATAAAAAACTTAAAAGCTTAATAAGGAAATTTTTTAAAGAGAAATTATATTTGCAATCCTAGAGTGTGCAATCTCTGCGTACTCTCATTGAAAAAAGTGGGTAAATCTAGGACTTACATGAAAGTTATTTTTTTAATGGTGGCTGCCACTTTTTTTCTCAAAGAAAGTATGCTGGGGGACTACATACTCCAAGACTATGTATAGCATTACCCATTTCTTAAAGTTTAAAAGCTATATATATGGAAATGTGTTAGTAATATTTTTCTATTCATAAAAAATAAAAAATAAAAAAAAAATAAAAAAAAGACTTATATTAATAGCTACGAGCATCCTCATTGACTTAGGCATATTCCAACTTTAGCTAAAATTTAGCTAATATGTCCCTTAAAACTCTCACATTGGATTAGGCATTAGTATGTCAATATGTTGAGCTAAATAACTTAGCCAAATGAATTTGTATTATTTCTCACTCTTTTGTAAATATATTTTGTATTTGAAAATGAAGTTAATTTAGCTTGATAGATATATTTTATGTATTTTAATACATAGATTGTTGGAAATGATAAAAAAAAAAAGAGTATTTAAAAATAAATAATGCATTAAATAAGTAGATAAAATAATTAAAAAAATAACATTATTTCATTATTATAAAAAGTGATATGGCTAATCCAATATGTAGTTCAAGTTTTGAGTGATTAGCCAAAAGGTAAAAATTGGCATAACTAAACTTGCCTAAAATCTTGCCTAAACCCATGAGAATGCTAGAAAAAAAATTAAAAATAAAAATCTGTAACCCTAAAAAGGCATACCTTTGGAAATATAGAAAGTCCATGGAGAAGGCAGAGTTGGGCGAGGATTGCATAGAAGGTGAGAGGAATAAACCAGGTGGGCCAGAAACAATAATGAGTGTAGGCAAGGCCCATAAGAGGGCCCAAATATCTAATACCGAAGGTTAAGGAGCTAAAACTCGAGAATACAACCTAGAGAAAGCCAATGGACCATCGCTGGAGTTGGTTTAGGACATCGACGAGGTTGATTGGTGCATCACCCAAAAAGGCTGCCCTCGTAGGGTTGCAAAATATAGACCTCCATCCCTCACATTGTAGCCGAAACCCCATGAAGAAGTCCTCTGTCAGTGATCCATATATGAAGCCCACCTATATATCCAATTTGTACATCCAATCCATTTATTCTTATTCAAACCATAATTCTAATTTTGAATTCCAATTCTCTACAAATATCTTGTTATATTAGCATACAATTTAAGTAGATTGAGATTCTTGATTGTTTGGATGAATTGAATGGTTCAATACAAAGAAAAATATGTATAGTATTAAATGCATACCTGGAGTTCATACTGTCAGAAAATCCTACGCTTGTTGCATTAAATGTTGTAGAATCTACATAATGTGTCTATCTCTTTCCATAATTTAAATACAATTTAGCAAAAATCATCAACTCATTTCCAATAAAATGAGAGACAATAAGAAAAAGCTAAGAGCTTTCCAAGATTGTTTAATTGATGATTGAGCCATGTGCTATAAATGTCAAACTTCTATTCAAAGAGTTTTATGATCAAGTACTGAAATAGTTTGCGGTTTACCATTTGTACTAGTTTATTTACCGTTTTCAAACCTTTGCTTCTTATGATTCTGAATTTGATCAGATCAGCCTCTATCACCCTCCATTACTATTTGACAGGTGTAATTAAAAAAACTATTAAAAAAAAAAGAGGTAAAATTGATAAATAACAGGTCTTGCTTTCTAGTACATCTTCGTTTGGATCTTCAACTCAACTCAACTCATCATTATAACTTTTTCAAATCTCAATATAAAATATAATAAAAAATTCAACTTTTTCAAATTTCAAAATTATAATAATACTAAAAAATAATATTCTAATAATATTTTATCATCTCAACTCAACTCAACTCAATTTAACATCCAAACATAGCCAGTTTGAACTACTCCAGATAAAATGAGCTCAGATCCCTAGTTTTTTTTATATAATTGAAAGCTACTAATTGACCCTATGGTGCTAAATAATAATAAAAAGCTTACCACATAACCCCATTTGGTCTTGTACTCATAATTACACCCTGCAACCTTGTGTGCCAATTCCAAAACCGGTTGGGATTGGATGAACTTGTTGACAACACTGTCGGGGCCTAGTTCGGGGATCTCCGGTGGCACAATGGTTGATGGGCCGCCAAAGAAAGCTCGCCAGTTGAAGAAACATCCAGTTCCAACATAAGTAGGGCCCAACACTCCGTCCAATCCCAAGGGAGTACAATGAAATTCTCTTTTATATTCACAACTATAAGTATCGTTCTTGTTGATCCCATGAAAGATTTTTGGGAATTGAACATATGCTAATTCGGACATGATCAGTTTAGGGTCTATAGGTAACACAATGCACGAAGAGGTGTTCGTGGGTCATTAGAATACATGTCACAATCCAAGTTGAGGATTATGGGTGCGTTGGTCATGGTGGCTGACACTCGAAGCTTCAATACATGATGAAAAAGAGAAAGCAAAATTATAAATACATGAAAATTAATGATAAAAAACTGTTAACTGGAACTAAGCTTACCGTGACGTTGAGGGCACCTGCCTTGAAATTGTGGGATGAAGTCCTGCTCGTTTCCCTAGAGACATTGATGAGGTTTGGCATCAAATGGTTGGTCGCGTCTTTGTTTTTGCGACTCTCTAATAAGACCTGCCCATGGTTGATTAAGCTGCCAATTAATATCTAATTAGGAACTAATCAACTTAATAGGATAAGAAAAATGCTTTTTGTATTTATAATTTTTACTTACATAACAATCGTACTGACGTATCAATTAAAAAACTAATAGAATGAGTCTTGTATATAAAATTGTAAGTACATATATATAACGCTACTCAAACGATAAATGTATGTACTTGAATGACAGTGGGATGGTCTTGTCGGGTAAATCTATGATATATCCATTTGCTGAAAGCCTTGCGCTTTAGCTCCCTCAGTGATATACTCTTCGTCGACTTTCCCCTTCTCAAGGACTTTCTCTACCCTTTGTTTCATGCATTCATACATTTTATGTGATATCGTATGTTGAGAACAAGAGGAGTACTGATAAGTTAATAAACGAACTGACAATGAGATAATCTTACGTCTAACCAAACAAAATCAGACACAGATTTTGTCAATAGAATGTAGAGAATTGAAATATACGGAAATATTCAAGGGACGATCATCATGACTAGGGGGTGTTAAAAAAAACCGTTGAAACAATAAACTGGTGGGTTTCGTCCGGTTTTATTTTACTTAAAGCTGGTCAAAATCTTTTCGGTTTTGGTTTTTCTTTTTCTAAAACCGGACCCATTCACATATATATTATAATATTTTATATTGTATATAATTTTTATATATAATATATAATTATATATAAAATAGTTTTGTATTATATGATAAATTACTAATTAATATAATATTAAACTTTAAAATCTTATATCACTATAGTCTATAATATAATTATAATATATATTATAATATTCTACAATATATTGTCCCTATAGTATTATATACTATAATATATTATAACATACTATTATATATAATATATAATATAGTATATTAAAACTGAAAAATTGGACTGAACCGAACTGGAACCGATAAAACTGGAAGTATAGGTTTAGGGGGGTAATCGATGCAGAATCGGTTATTGAAAATACAAAACCGGTGCATACTAGTTCGGTTCCAAATTTTGTCTAAAATAGGACCAAACCAGACCGGTTACACCCCTAGTCATGACCATCAATTGAAGCATTGATTAATGTCTAAATAATAATTCTATTTGAAAACTTTTACACCATACATCATTCAAGTGACATAATTTGATTTGAAAGATAAATTTAAAATTTGGAATATTACAAATCAAATTTTCTCATTTGAATGGTGTGTGGTGGAAAAGCTTTCAAATAACATTACTCAAATGTTTCCTATTACACATTAAGTGAGATTAAGGGGCCCCATTTATATAGTATGTTGATTTAACAATATAATATATATATATATATTAGTTAATGTAATATGATTAATCATATAATATGCAAAACATGGTAGATGACATTAATAGACGTGGCAAGATTAAGATTATGTTTGGAAAACAAGTTTTACTTAAAATTTTTATCTTCATCTCATCTCATCTTTACAGTTTTTCAAATCCCCATACAAAATATAATAAATAATTTAACTTTTTCAAATCCCAATATAACTTTTTCAAATTCTAATTCAATTTTTTCAAATCTCAAAACTAAAAAATAATATTTTAAACTTTAAAACAAAACACAAAATTCTCATCTCATCCTCCAAACATAATGTAACATTAACTTAGTCCCCACAAAATTACTCTTTAGTTTTTCTTGCTAAGAGCATCGAGATTGGCTTGGCCAAATGGAAAAGTTAGCTAAATTTTAGATAATTGATGTAAAAAACACCCCACATTGGATTGGCCAAATCTAAAATAAGATGAACTTCTGCTACAATGGTTGGCCAAAGATGGAGAACCACTATTGATTCACAAATATTAAAATACTAATTTCTCACTCCAAGCAAATATTAAAATATTAGTTTCTCACTCTAATAAAAATCCTATTTGGTTTGTAATTAAGAAATTTAGATAGAATTTTAAATGAGTTTAATCAAATATTTTTTGTTATTAGCATTAAATGATTTTTGATATGATTTTTTTAATATTAATTTAATTAGAATATAATTATTATTAATATTAAATTGGTAGAATTATAAGATTGATACAAATAAATTAAATAAAAAATTATTAATTTAATAATATTTTATTATTATATAGAGAGTAAATAATTAATCTAATGTGAGAATTGAATTTAAATGAAATAGACAAATATAAAAAAATATGATATTGATTAAATTTTAAAAATATATTTAGTCAGGCTAATACTAATGCACTTACTAATGATTGGAAACGTCCAAATAAGCCTCCCACAAATTAAAAACGATAATTATTGTGGTCCATAGGTACTTAATTATCTCTGTCGGCCATATTTATCACGTCTTGGAGCACGCTTCGTCGTCGTACGTGCATATATGGGTGCAAAGCAAACACCTTTTCCGGATCTTCGTACTCTTTTTGGCTAAGCAAGCAGCTTGGTTTCCGTTAATGTGAAGGCTTATTATGTGCGCTTATATATATAAATATATATATATATATATATATTTTTGGGAGATTTTACTTCGAGTTTTTTCAGTCGAAAACAAACAGAGTCCAAGGTGAAGTCCTGGTTTCCCGAACTCCCAACTCTACCTGAGAGCTATCGTTATGTATAATAGTTTTTTTTTTCTTTTTTGTTATCTTTTTTTATATGTAATTTTTTATATTTTTAATTATTTAAAAAAAAATAGAAAATCACAATATTGTTAAAAAATATTTTCTTAATCATTAAGTAAAAAGAAAAATTAAAAATTTCAGCAATAACACCGAACTGTAAGAATCAATAATGAGAGTATCATTTTCCTAATTTTCGCTAGTTATTTTAATGTTTTTTTTTTTTTTTTACTTTTTTTTACATGTATTTTTTTAACACTTTGAAATATTTATTTTTTTAAAACATTCACAATATCATTATAAAACACTTCTTTAATCACAAAATAAAAACAAAAAAAATAAACAAAAAAAAAATACCAACAATAACTACCAGCGAAGATGAGAGCAGGGATTTTCCATTAGTAATATGTATTGATATTGAAAAATGCTGGATGCAGTCGGGCGGGGGAAGCGCTGCGCAAACGGCTTGCTGATGTGGCAAAATATTTTGAACGCACCGTTTTGACTTGAAGGGGTTTCTCTCCTCCAAACTCCCCCCGACCTCATTTCTCACTTTTCACATTTCCCACTTCCCACTCTGCGATTTCACTCTCCAGCCTTTCCCTCCCTCTCTTCTCCTTCTCTGCTTCCTCACGAGAGCAAATCTCTCTTTTTCCCCTCGAAGACCCAAATTCGAGGTCCCTTCGTCTTCATCTTCTGGAAAGAGCCCCTTCCCCTTCGGAACCGAAAACCCTAACTTTCGAAGTTCCCCCCCAGACGACGACGTACAGGACGCAACTCCATTTCCAACGTTTGCTACCACAAATCCGAGGTCCTATAATTTAAATGGGAGTATTTTCTATTAGCATCCCATAATTTCGTCTTAGGATTTTGTTATCTACGAAATGTGTGATTTTTTTGAACTGTTAGGGTTTGTTAGGCTCTTTCTATGCTCTTTCTCTTTGTATTACTAAATGGGATTTTCATGCTTTGGTTTGAAGTTTTAAATAGATATCTATTTTCTTTCTTTTAGGATTCTGTTCTCTACGGAGCAGAGTGATTTTTTTTAGGGTTCGATCTACAGACTATTAGGGTTTGTTAGGCTCTTTCTCTGCTCTTTCTCATATTGTATTACTGAATGGTATTTTCATGCTTTGGTTTGAAGTTTTAAATAGATATCTATTTTCTTTCTTTTAGGATTTTTTTATCTACGAAACAGAGTGATTTTTTTTAGGGTTCAAGCTACAAATTGTTAGGGTTTGTTAGGCTCTTTCTCATATTGTATTACTGAATGGTATTTTCATGCTTTGGTTTGGAGTTAATTGTCAATTGTTCTTGCATATAAAAAAAAAAACTAAGATAACAGCTGATTTTTTTTGTAGTTGCAGCTTCTAACAGATTTGTTTATCGGATTTTATGCCCATAGTAATGCATCTGACCAAAAACAGTATAACATTTTTTGGTATACACTATAGTGTATACGGACAACCTGTGATTTTAATTTTTTTTTTTGTCTTGTTGGGTGAGTGTTTGGTTTGGAAAGTTTGAGCTTGGTTTGTAAGGGCTTTGTTTGTTTGGGTTTGCCTTGTATTACTGCTTTGTGTTTAAGGTCTCTTTCAGTGTTTGCAGTTTGATAAGCTATCAAGTAGCTGGTTTGCAGTTTGATAAGCTATAAATTAGCTACCAATTTTGTCATGATATTTGACTCACTAGCTTTTCAGGCTTGTGCTCTTTCTTGAAGTGCTTGTTTAGGTGATTGAAATTCTTGATAAGCTGCCTTGTTTTGTTTATCCATGGAAAGGAAAAGAATAATTTATATGTTTCCTTTCCATGTCAAAACTTGTAGCTGTCAACCTCCTTAACTTCTCCACAATCCAGCTTATTGTGTATGTTATTTTATGATTAGGAGTTAATTATCAATTGTCCTTGCATTTTCTAAAAAAAAAATAAGTAAGAGTTATTATAGCTGGTTTTCTTATGTAGTTGCAACTTCTAACAGATTTGTTTACTGCATTTTATGCCTATGGTATTGCACCTGGCCAACAACAGTATAACATTTTTTGTTCATGTTAGAATGTCCTCATCATCACTGTCTTCTTCATCATCAGCGAAACCATTGTGCTTCTGTAATATTGAAGCTACATTGAGATGCGCTAATACTAAAAGAAATCCAGGACGACCCTTCTTAGGGTGTCAAAAGTACAATACAAAGGTAACTAGTACTCTTGTAATGTAACTTAAAATAATATATTGATTACCTATTACGTACATCTAACCTTTTTATGTGTTAAATATTAGGGATTACCATATTGCAAATATTTCAAGTGGGCTGATAGTAATCAATACATTCAATCGGATCTACAAGAAATACAAAATGAACGCTTAAGGAAGGAGGAAGAGATTGAGAAGAGACTTATCGATGTTGAAAGGAAACTAATTCAGCTCCGTAAAATAGTGGATGATATCGAGAAGAGAGACATGATGCTATCTAGTAGAAATGAGTAGATTCAAAGAAAGGAGTTGGTCCTTCTTGAGAAAGAAGCTCTCCTAAAGCGTTCACGCATGCTACCCCGGCTGTATTGGAATTTTGTGATAGTTGTTTGTTGTTACTTGGTGAAGTGGTAGTGGTTTATGTTACAAATTATAGTCTGAATTTATAGTTTAAATGTTATAAAATAGCTTAGAGAGAGAACTGAATTTGTAGTTTAAGTGTTATAAAATAGCTTAGAGAAGTGAATTTGTAGTTTAAGTGTTATAAAATAGCTTAGAGAACTACTTCTAAAAAAAAAAAAAAAGCTTAGAGAACTAATTTTGATTTGTATATTATTAATTTTCTTATTAGCATGACCTAGCAAAGGAACCAGTTTTTACGTTCAATAAACGTTACGATCTCTCTCACTATCTGGCCAATATGTGCATGCTGGCCAATATTGGCATAGACAATTTTTTTTTATTTTTGCTTTCTTTGATAGGTACAATATTTGCATACATAATAACTACCTATTGCCCCCAAAACCTGTATACGCAGTAGCTGGTATCCATTAAAACATTTTCCCACATTTATATCTCCTAAATCCATTAAAATATAAACATGTATCCTGCTACTCCAAAAAAACATTTTCAGAACTCTCTCAAACATAGTGCAAAAATGGCACAATATTGGCATACACAAATTTTTCTAGAACCTTACTTTCCCAATCCCTGTAAGTATTACTTCCAAAAAGTGACACATTTATGTTGTTAAACCAACACAGGTCTCTATTTCATCTATATTGCCAGCATGGATCTTGAAGGGGGTGCATCATCACAACAACCATGTAAAAGAACCTATAACTTGCAAGTTGCATCTTCCTCCTGTTAAAAAAAAAAAAATTCCCAATCTTCCCACTGAAATCATGCTTTCTTCCCACAAAAGAAATTACAACTATCTTACAAACAACCAGGAAGTTGCATCTTTATAAACACAAATAAAAAAAAAATTACAATTTTAAACTAGCAAGCTTTCTTCCCAAAAAAATAGCTTAGAGAAACTATAACTTGCCCCACCTTGCTTTCTTCCCACAAAATTAATTACAATTATAACTTGTGTCATCCTTTCTAACCACATTTGAAAATATATTTCCAAAAAACTACAACTTGCAATAATTCCTCGAAAAATAATTACAAAACATATCACTTGACAAGCTTGCTTCCTTCCCACAAATAATTTGAAAAACCGGATCCTCCCACGATTTCTTCGTCCAACCATCTTACAAACTGGTTCAACTATATCATTGCATGGGTTGTGATTCATCCAACCCAGGTTGTAAAGGTTGTGATCCGGCCACTCCAACCATATTTTGGCCTCCACAAATGTCAAAAGTTGAGCTGACTGGAATAGTCTAGGGATAGAATGTTTATAACAAAAAAATGGCAAAATAAGTATCTAGATTATAACAAAAAAAAGGCAAAATATAAGTATCTCGCATGTATGTGGCAAATACTACTTCTAGTAAGGCAGCAATTTTGCAATTTTCCAAGTATAACAAAAAAATGGCAAAATGTCTTTACCTACAAGTTTCCTTCAGCTGCAAGATCTGTCTCGGATGACCCAAATAAATTTCTACTCGTATTTTGGGCTGGCCCATCTCCTCCATCTCGCTAATAATCAAGTAAAAGTAAAAAACTATATATTAACATTTTTATTTGCATAAATAAACCAACCCAAATGAACAAGAGATTTGACAAATATTGTAAAGATAATAACTATCAAACCTCTTTACGTTTTCCCTTTACATTTGATTTCTTCGTCCTCGCTTTAACTTTTCGCATGTCTTGCTCCATCCTGGATACTCTCCTCAGAGATGTGGGTCTACCTTTTCCGTGCACAACTCGTGGACTGAGTACTTGCTGCGCATTACCACCTGTAGTTGTGTCGTTTGCGGTTAAATCAACATTGGAAGCCGTTTGGGTCATTGAAGGGGGTTCTTGGTTTCTATGATATAGATCAATCATTGCATATAATTTTTCAGTTGCATCTTCAGTATGCTCTTTTGAACCCGCTGCTAGTGTAATCATTCGATAACAGATATTCAACATACTTGAATATCTGTTAGTATCTTCCCATTGATATCTTATGCCGTAGGTACTGTGGATTAACGTATATCTCTGTTTGATGTCTTTCCGCCATCGATCTAAAATATACTTATCTGACAAATGCTTTATCCCATTACATTTGAATATGGCCAAGACATGCCTACACAGTATCCCCTTCATTTGAAATAACCCACATGAACACTTAACATCGCAGTCTTCCTCTTTAAAGTCCACATAATATGTAACATGTTTCGTGAACTCCACAACCTGAATTTCATCTTCTACCAAGTAGGTCTTCGTCATACCATCCTGTCTAAGTAGAGATGGATCCATATCGATCACACCCATAATTTGCTGTTGAACTTCCCTGAATTTTACATTCGTGTACAACTCTTGGAATCTCTTTTCGATTGGAGATCTAGATATGCATGGAATGGTAACGCTAAATGAGTGGAAGTCCGAGCTGATTTCATTCTCAATTTTCTTTCGCAAGGCATTGTCAAACCGGTCGACAAACTCCTTCAAGTTTGTCTTCGCATGAACATATCTGTCAAAAAATGCATTCATACTCTCGCTCCGCTGTGTTGTACTCATGCCAGCCCAAAAATACTCCTTTAGAAATACCGGTACCCAATGTGTGCACTCTGCGTACAAACTTTGCAACCAGACATTCTCTTGCAAACTGTACAAACTTTGCAACCAGACATTTATCGAACTCTTCAATGGTTTGAGTGTCATACACACATTTCATCAGCTGGGTTTTCAGACCACTTTTGTAGGCACGATGGGAGCCAAGCTTCTCAGGGACTTTTTTCAAATATGTCAGAGCCAAATCTATATCTTGTATTTAGAAATACAAGAGCCATTGTATTTTTCATTGCCCTGTCTTGGTCAGTAATAATAACTAGCAGGGCTATACCATCCATACACTGGAGCTAGGTCTGAAATAACCATGTAAAAGTCTCTGTGTCCTCACTGGAAAGTAACCCTGCTCCCAAGAGAATTGACTGCCCATGATGGTTTACACCAACAAAGGGTGCAAAGGGCATCCCATATCTGTTTGTCAAGTACGTCGTGTCAAATGTTACATCACCAAAATCTTGATAAGCTGCCTTACTGCGTGGATATGCCCAAAAGACATTCTTCAACAGCCCATCATCATCTAAATCCATTAAGGCAAAAAATCCGGGGTTCTTGTACTGCATCCTACAAAAATAGTCTTGAAGCGCGCTAGCCCCACCTGCTCCAAGTCTTAAATGTCTTGCCTTATCGATGTAATTGCGACAATCTTTTTTCAAAAATAGAAGGTTTTCAAATCCTCCTGCGCCTACAACAAGAGATCCGAAACTCTTGTTTATTCGAATCCCAGCCAGGTCGTTAGTATCTAGTACCCTTTTCACGGTTTCATTAACTTCACTATTACATAGGAAGAAGCGGGATTTCTATGGACTCAGACCGTGATTGTGGGTATTACAAACTGTGGTCAATCGCATCCTTCCATCAACTTTTAAGGCATTAATCCTTGCCTTACAGTCAGTCTTTCCTGTCGGGCGTGATTTGGCGACATTCATTGTCCTATTCTGAGTTTTTCCCCCACGAGCACAACCTAGAGTGACATATCTGACACTCTCTTCGTCATCCCTTTCACTCCTTTGTGTCATGGATCCAAACCCGCATTTCTTAGCATATAGCTTATAATAGCTCATTAATTCATCAAAAGAATCAAACTCCATCCCCGCTTTTGGCTCCTCAACCGTATCACCACCATCCATTCGGTCTAACTGAGATGTCTCGGTAGTGCCATCATCATTTTCCCCTGAATCTGGCCTATCCTCTTCACTTACTTCATGAACCCTAGAGGGAAACATGGCGCTTCAGTTTCCCTACATCCGGGTGTATCCTCTTCGAATCTTTCGGTGGTTCCGGAGCTTGTAGCCATGAGAGGAGTTGGAGGTCTCATCCCATATTGAAATGTGTAACCAGTATTCTGCTAAAAATGAAAGCAATTAAACTTCCAAAAAATAGAAAAAAAAAAAAAAACAACAGCAACAAACAAAACAAAGCAGTTGCATCACCACCTGAATGTTGTTTGGACATTGGTATGCATTTGGATATGTGCTATCAGCCGATGACCATGTAGGCCCTGGTCCAAGGTAACTGTGCAAGTAATTTGGAAAGTTTGGATAAGTTGTTGGGATGTCCTAACATAAAAATAATAATGATAATTAGCAAGTACGAAGTTGACAAACTCCTAACAAATGTTAACAATGAAATAACATACCGTAGTTGGAGGATTTGAGCTACATGGTGTTGAGAGAGATGGGTTTTCTTCCCCTTTTCCCATGCTGACAATCTTCCCACTATAAAAAAATTGTACAACTATTTTTATAGGAGCAAAATAGTTCAAATAGTTCAACATGTTTGAAAAATACCGACTTTTTAAAACTTTTTGCAATAATGCAAACATTTAATTTACTTCCAAAACTAATTATTTCATGTAGTCATGCGATTAACTCTCTCTTTTAGTGCTCGTGAGAAAAAGAGCAAGCAATTAATTCTCTTTTAGTGCTCTTGTGAAAAAAAGCAATGGTTTCCAATCAAATTTCTGTATACACATGGAGATGTGCACGTGCAACAAATTTTATAATCCAATAAAATTTAATCTTTTAGGAAGTAGATATCACTTTTCGAGTGCTCTTAATATGCTATCAGAAGGCATCCACATCCTATCTTAATGCCAGTGGTTCATAACTAAATCAAATAATGCAGCACATCGCTTTATGGTATATGGGACATCATTTTGCATTACGTATTGTACAGGGTATACATAGAGATTCAGTCAGTGTCCAATACATGGTAACTATGGAAGAAGAAAAACAGAGTGGTAAAGTTCACCTGCTGAGTTCAAGCTTGTCCTTGTAGCACCACAAAACAGTTGGCCTTGCTTAGAAAATTCGTGAAGCCATTCAATAGATCAAGAGCATCAAAGTGCACAATTTCATATCATAATCATGCACCAAATAAGAAATATATTTTTCTCTAATTGTCACTGGATTATCAGTAAGAAGGGTCATTATTAATTGTATAGTTTTTTTCTTCTGCATGGAGATTGTAGGAAGCTGCCAGACTGGTTGAACCGAAACCCATAAAAAGGGAATTTCTTTAACCATTGTAAAGAAAAGCCTCACAACAAGACTGGTTGAACTGAACCCCATAAAAAGGGAATTTCTTTAATCATTGTAAAGAAAAAGCCTCACAACAGAGCTTCAGAAAATATATTCAAAACAGAGCAAATTCATCCATCCAATACATTCAAAGCACAACCCAAACTGTGATTTCTTACCACATGATGAAGAAGCAGACGATGACCCACACGGTAGACCACTGTGAAGAAGAAGACAAAGACCCACCGTGAAGAAGACGAAGACCAACCGTGATTTCTTACCAATTTGTTTATAGATGACGACGCCGAAGACCAAATGCAGATGATGCTCACCCCCCACGCGACTGCTCAACGTTTTTCCCAGTCCTTTTTCCACTCTCTTTCACCAATCAAAGCAAGAGAAACGGTGCATGGGTTTCGGAACTCCAACCCAGAGCTTCTCGGAAGAACATAAACGAAACTTGAAGAGGAAGCCAGAAAATTTTCCCGCATTTGGCTTCTTGTTTTGGCATTTCAATTTTTTTATTTAATTGACGTGGCAATGCCACGTCGGGCTGACTGCATGCCGCTTCCCCCGCCCGACTGCCCCTAGCATTATTGTATGATATTACCCTCATAAAAGTGTCACTGTCTATGAGGCCCGGAGTACTGTGCTCTGCAGTAGTTATTGATTTAGATATCTAAACATATTCATTAGATAAGTTTCAGTCAGAGCCAATCATTATGAAAAATAAAAAATAAGAAAAAAAAAGCATTGCTATTCATAAGTCCATACATCACATATCATAATTTTTTTGAATTTTATTCTTCTTAAAATAATTGAATTATTCTACTCATCATTTATATAACACACATTTGATAAGAGAAAAAGATAAAATAAAAATAAAATAAAAAAAGTTGTAGTGTGTGGTGTATTAGCTTATGAATAGATTTTTTCTTTAAAAAAAAAAAGTCCGAGCCAATCTTTTTAGGGCAGAGTTTTGTACACAACCTCCTCCACACTCCACATTTTTTTAAATTTTAATTTTTTTAATTTTTTTAGTTTATTCTTTTTTAACTATTTCAAATTCTCTATTCATTATTCATATAATAAATATTTGATAAAAGAAAAAAATAATAAAAATTAAAAAAAGTGTGGTGTGTGGAGGTTGTGTAAACAGTACGACGTTGTGGAGATTTTTTGTTTTAATTAATATCACATGAGTTTAAATTTGCCTATTCTATTTAAATTTAATCTTTAAATTAGGTTATTTATTTATTCACTATATAATAAAAAAATTATTAATCTAATAATTTTTTTATTTAATTTATTTTTATCACATTTTGTAGTTCTACCAATTAAATGTTAATAATAATTATATTCTAATTAAATTAATATTAATATTTCTCACATGATTTATTAAATATTAATATTAATTATATTCTAATTAAATTAATAATTAATATTATAATTAATATTAACTAATTAATTTTTTTTATCACAATTTATATTTAATAATAATAAATCCAACCAAATTTCTTAATTACAAAAAACACGGCCTACATATTTGATGAGTTATTGTAGTTAACGTCTAAATTTATATAGGCATGTCTAATTCAATGTGGGGTATCTTAAGTGTCTTGTTAGCTAAATTTGGTTAAAGTTGGATTTTAGCCAAGATGTACAATGTAAGTGCTCTTAGATTTAAATCAAGTTTCTCTGCTGTGCCATATTGGATGATATGGGTTGAGTTTGAAAAGTGTCCAATGTATATTTTTTTGTAGTTTTGAATTGAGTTTTAATTGGTAATACAAAAACGGTTTATTTGCTGTGAGTTATTTTCTATCAAAATGAATATATTTTTATTGTAAATAATAATTTTTGTCGCAAATGCTCAATTTTTTTATTTATTTTTATTTTTTGTAGTGTGGCGTGGTTCCTTGAACTAAATTGTTAATTTGAAAATTGGTCAAGTCTGTTTATGCGGGGGACAACTATTTTTGGAAAGAATGTTTAGTTTCATATGCAAACTGTTAGTTGGAATTAGTGAAATGTTTTCATGAAATAGCCTTGTCGGTAGCTTAATTTATAGAGTCATGCACAAACGTCATTAGTTCCCTTTTTTTTTTTTTTTTTGGAACTGTTTGATTTTAGAAAAATATGTGGTAGTACTGGTACTTTTCAGTTTAGATTGATTGAAATTTGAATAGTTAAGTCTGAGCATATCGTGATGATTTTCTGGCATCATAAAGATTGAATGAAGAGTTGAAATATACATGAGACTAAGACGAAGGTAGGAAAATTATTTACAAGAGTTGAGATATTAAAATTGTGGAGATCAATCCTTTTTGTCTGCCGAAATGTTCAAAGGAACAAAACTTGGAGATGTGACTTATGCTGATCAAACTGTGAAGCCTTCCAATAATCACCAAGAACTCTAACGATCGAAACCATCCCGTCCCTAATTTGGGAAAGCCTTCAAACCTATGGAGCATGAGAATCTACCAGCTAAGCTGCAGATCGAGAAGAAATACCAAAAAAAAAAAAAAAAAAAAACAGTGCTTCAAAAGAGAACTTCTGCAACTTGAATGCAGAGAACGTCTCATGATTAATATCAAGTTTCTTATTAAAAACAAAGTACAATTCCAACTCAAACTTCCATTTTTGTAAAGATGCTAAATGGTAAAAAATGGAACACTTTCAAGCATATCTTAATCCATGCAAATCCTTGCTACTCGAATGTGTCAAAATGTGCTCAGCTATTAAATATTACTGCATAGAAACCATATTTATTAACTCATACAAAGCATCCCAAAGAGAATTGAGTCAGATAAATCTCATGTATGGTATTCTTTATTGTAGAGACTTTGTGATTATTTCTTTTCCTCATAGATAGTGTGGACGGATGCTTGTTTGAGAGCTTTTCTTACATACTTCTAGAATTAGCTGCTTGCTAATGGAGGAACGGATTAGAAACGTTAGAGGGACTATAATAGTCAAGAAACGCATGAACGACTATGAGCTACGCTAAGCTCGAGATGAAAATGAGATGGCGACTTCGAGCCATACTAGCCAAAACCTCAGAATGGAAAGTACGAGCGCTACGTGAAGGATGAGCTCAAGTATTTCGAGCTGACTTTAAGCATGACAAAGGAGTGACGACACGTGAGGGCAAAGTTCTGCAAAAGAATTGACCGAGATGCTAAACGAGGCGCGTGAAGATGATGCAAGGACTAGTACGAACGAGTCCATAGTAAGGGTGAGCAAATGCTGAGGACACTGCGCGAATTCCTAGAACGTTAAGCAAATTCTGAGGACGGAATTTATTTTAAGGAGGGGAGAATGTAACGTCCTGCTCCTTCCATCTGACGTAAGCAAATTTCAATGATGGAATTTATTACAAGGACGAGAGGATGTAACAGTACACCCCTTCTCTATAGTGATTGCGAGCCTCGTTATGCATGACAAACCTCGATCACGTGTTTTTAAAGATACTATGTGATTTCTAAAGCTAGCTCAGTGTTTTAAAGTCACAAGTATTTTAAATGGGATATTCCCAATGTTATTTGACTAAGCTTGATTTTAAATAAGACAATTAGAATATTTTTGAAGAGCTCCAAAAATATTATAATTGTGGAAAATCATTTTATTAAATGATTTCAGTTATTTAAAATATTATGGGATTTAAATTATGTTGAAAACTTTAATTAATTTAATAGTTTCATTCTCGTAAATATATTAAATAAGACTCCATCATTTTATTAATGATAAAAGAATATTATTTTATAAACTAAAGTTTAGTTAAATAATATTCTATTTTAATTCCTCTCAGTGCTTTTAATTAAGTTAATATTTACGCATTTTAAATTAGTATTTAAAACTCACCGTTAGATTGTCTTGAAGACCCTAAGGCGAAGGGTTTAGATTAAAACTCCAGCCCTCTCTCTCTCCTCCCTCACCCTCAACTTCCACCGCACGCTGCCTCCCCATAGCCGATTCTCTTTTCCTCCAGCCCAGCGCAGCCGTGCGCCACCCAGCCTCACCGCCGCCACCAACGGCCTCCCCTCACACCTACAAACAACTTCCCACCACCGGTGAACCCGATGCAACCCTTTCTCCTCTCCTATGGTAGCCTAAACTGAAATGGGTTTCACCCATTTATCTCCTCCTAGCGCCACCACCGTCAACCAGGGTCACCACCGGACACCACCACGAGCATCCTTGAGCCTCTCCCTTCCTCCTCCCTTTGACCCGAAGCCGGTAGCCCCTTCCTCAGCCGCACGGAGCTCCTCCAAGGCACAAGTTCTCCATACCCACGGCTGAGCTCCACCTCCCACGGCCACAGTACCACGACCAGAGGCTTCCTCCCCCACCGATGACCTCCCCTAGCCGCCCCCATATTCAGCCGAGCCGCCAAGCTCCACCACTCTCCCCCATTCTCTCACGAACTCTCCTTCACACACGGCTTAGATCCGCTGTCGTGGACCACTGTGCTGCCTCCACCTCACCACCATAGCTCCACCAACAACCTCCTGAGCCCCTCCACGGCCAGCCACTACCAGCCAAGTTTTCCCTCTCCATTTCCATGCCTTAAGCAACATGGGTTCCCCTTGGAAACCCACGGCTCCTCCACCCCAGCCACCACGAGGCCACCCTCAGCCTCCTTCGACCTCCCTTAGCCTAGCCCTAAACCCAAACCACCACTTTATGTGATGGACAGCCATTGTATGCGATGGACAACCACTGCATGTGGCTGACCACCACCGTATGCGGTGTTAGCCGCCACCCACGAACTCCCCACCATGTCGGCCACCTTCGTAGAGCCCAGATCTACCATCTAGAATCCTAAATCCAGTCCCCGAGTTGGTCCCGTCGCAAGGTCACGGTAGTGACCGCTACCGCCCAAGTTAGTGGCTTTCGACTCCACTGGCTGTGCCGGACAATGAGCAATGCACGGGTTATCCCGTCGATGGTATAACTCTCTATCCCTCGTTATATATGTTAGATGTTAATTGGTTGATTAGGTTGTAGATTGTGCTATTAGTATCGTGAAATTCACTATATAGTGTGGTGATATGATGTGGATGTTTTAATTGGATTAGGTCCCATGTTTTTTCCTTCGCGGTGGAAGGTTTTCCGTGTAAAAATTTTGGTGTCTTGCTTGTGGGTTATTTTAATTTTCTTTATTCTATTTGTGAGTTTATTTTTGTTAAAATACCAATTGAATTACATAAAAAAATTAAAGAAAATATTGTTGTGTTCACTCTAACAAAATGGTACCATAACTTGACAGGGGATCACAAGGAGTATGAATAAACTCAATTCTTCCTACTTATTTGACAATTATTTAATTTGAAAAACAAGGCTAAAAGATATTATATTACTGAAAAGAGTTGTTTTAACTTACTGTTGATTTGGCTGGTGTTAAATTATAAAAAACAAAATTTATGTTTTTTTTTATAAATATTTAAAGAAGTTTAGTGAATATTTGAAAAAAAAAATATTGATATTCGGTAACACCCTAAGTGGATATAACTTTATGAAAGTTAAAATGAAGTTGAAAGAGTCAATAATGGAACCTCATAGCAATGTCAGCTTCAGCTAGCTAGTGGTACCCATACAAAGCATCCCAATTAAGAGAACTGAGTCAGATAAAGCTTGTGTGGACAGACGTACGCTTGTTTGATAGCTTTTCTTACGTACACACTTCAATGATTGAATTCAATATTGTTTTAAAGGAAAATATTTCCAAGTTATTTTCTTCCCTAGAACAATATCTAGAGGCTACCAGTACATCTACAATATCTATATTTTTGGTTCAACATATAATCATCACCATACAAGTAAATACTAACCATGGAAACAAAAAACATTTCACCACGTGAGTATTTCCAGTAAACAATCGGAGAGGAATCTCAATGATTAGTACTAGTCAAAACGAAGCTCTTGCTGGCAGGAACAACATATTGTAATTTGTTCCAAATTAGACCATAGATGATCCCTCAAAACTCTGATGAAAATGTGAGAAATACTCTCACTCTTTTGTGCATACGACACCTTCTCTCTTTCTTTCCTTCTCTCTTCACACGCCACAATCACAACACAACCTACTTATAATAACAAAATCCTAACTCTAACAATTTACCAAATTGCCCTAAGGGCTTAAATTGGCTGCTTTCACTTGGAGGGACCCACCCAACAAATGTGCCCCTCCTGACTATTTGAGGGCATCCATCAAGCCTGCTTTTCCGTTTACCATTAAAATCGCTGAGAAAAGTCAATTGCGGCGATATAGTTTGTCACAAAAGATTAAAAAACGCCACAAATAGCTCAACATTTTTTCCAAAGATTTTGAATTATCATCGCAATTACTCATTTCCAACTGGTAGTTTCGCCGGAAAAAGATTTTGCGACAATATAATATCGACGCAAAATGGTTTATGCCACGAAAAAAATTAGAGAAAAAATATAATACACATCCAAATTATATGTTCTTGCTCAAAAAAACAATTACACAAGTGGGAAGCACAAAACCAGACTTACAAATAATCTAAAAACCTAAAAGTATATGTTAAACTAGCAAAAGAAACAAAAGAAATGAATGAACTAACCCTCTTAAGAACTTGCTCCCTTTTGGTAGGTTTTATTCCTAATCCTGTGCATGAAACTAGGACAAAGTCTGTTTCTTACCCAGTCTGCAAGACATCATTTATCATTTTAAAAAAACTGAAAATATATCTTTAAGTCATCCTCCCAATATGAAGCTAGCACAAAAAGCTCCCATTGCAACTAATTCTTTTGAGAGATTTCACAAATATGGCTAAACACATCCTCAGCTCATGATAAATGGTATAAGAGCCAGCTTAATAACTCCATGTGGCTCAAGGTGCAAATAATGCATATTCATTTGAAGATGTGTTAAGAAAAAATAATTATGACAAAAGCAGAGGGTGGATCATTTTTAATTTATGAAAAAATGGATTTTATAAAATATTTTATCATATAACACATCACTTATGACCTGGATTCTTAGATAATGCTCTCCTAGTAAAAATTACATGCAGAACATATTGAAAATGAAGAAGTTACAAGAAATAATGATATAAGATCCAAGAAAATCACAAGCTGTGTTCATGCAAATAATGATTCAAGCTTTCAACCACCAAAATGAAGCAAATCCCACTCCTGTACATATTCATCAAGTGCAATAAATTGCACGACAAAACCATCACTGGAAAACTGTACTAGGAACTAGGGAATCAAAATCAAGAAGTATAAATATCGATTGAGAAGGCCAAGGAAAAAATAGTAGTACACCCCCATAAACACACAAAGCATGATGGAAGTAAACAAAACAAGTAAAAAGTTGACTCCCTACTTCAAAACATTAGAGCATTGGCAATGGCCTAGCCATTGCCAAGTCTAAAGTGTGGCTAGAATTGTAACTTTTGACAATACCATCAACTTTTAGCTAGGTGAGTCCACATTGGACTAGACATCTTAAAGTGAAAATAATAATATAATATTATCTATTTTAATAATATTTGACAATTTTTTTTATATTTTGCAAATACACTTTATAAATAAGTAAAATAAATAAAAAATTCTGCCATTAGTATTGGAGTACTGATAGACCCACAACACTTTGTACAACATATTGTACAACACTGTTATAAAGTAGGGATGTTTTTGTAAATCATCTTATAAAAGTAACAGCATTTTACAAAAATATCCCTACTTTATAACACTGTTGTACAAAGTGTTGTACAAAATGTTGTGGGTAAATCATTTTCCTTAGTATTGAATAAACATTAACAAATAAACCTTTATTTATTAATAAACATAAGTATCCTCAACACAGTCTACAGTCCAACATATATAAAATGAATTAGCTGTATTGAGCAACACAGTCCACAAATAAATACCAACACAGTCCACCGGCACCAGCACAGTCCACAGTCCAACATATATAAAATGAACATTAGTATTGAGCAACATTGTACACAAATAAATACCAACACATTCCTTTTAGGCACCAACACAGTCCACAGTCCAACATTAGTATCCCCAACATCTTAAAGTCGAACAAAGCAGCAAACTGTTGCCAATGTATAGATGTTATATCTGCCTACCTCAAATTGACATGTAAAACCACATGTAAAACTAGCAGTCTCCAATGGAATGTTTAAAGCAACTTGAATTATGATAAAAAAAAAAAAAAAAAAAAACCCCATCTGGCGCTACATATAGAATCAGTATCATCTTTGGACAGAAGTCAGAACAAGAAAAATAAAAGCAATAAAATCCAACACAGTTTTCAGATTCTAACAAATTCCTCAAAATTTTAACAAATTTTCAACAGACAAGCAGTCCACAAATATGGATAAAAATAGCAAAGAAATAAAAGTCATCACAAAGAAGATAAACTTGATGTCCTGTTTTGCTGATCTGGTATGCAAAGAAGATAAACTGGTATGCATGTGTTTTGTTTTGCAAAGAAGAACAACAAAAACATTTTATTCTTGATCTAGTATGCATGTGCTCTAGATTTGGGTGTGCTCACATGAGAGGTAGACAGACAGGCAGAAAAGGAGCCCAGTGGCTTGAAACTTCATAAGGCTGGCGTTTATTACTAAATCATATACATCACAACCCAAAAACAGTTTACAAAGTAATTCAGCAATGCCTAAAATTTAAGGTTTCTAGTGTTCACCAAATACTTTCTTTGTATTTTTTCTTTGCCTTTTCTCACAAACACGATAAACCAAAATTGTGAATAGAAAAAGTCATCAGCATGATATCAATCCACCTAAAGACTTGTGAGAATATTCCTTTTAAAAACACAGCACTTCACATTAGAATACCTTGGACTAACACCATAATAAAAAGTAAAAAATGGCATAGGATTAACAACATTAGCTCATTAAACAATCAAATAAGAGCCATAGTGGAACAAATTAATTTTCTAAGAGTTAGTGCAATGAAGTTCCTGCTCTGTTTAGTTGCATAATATACATAAAAAGTAATCTAAACACAAATTATTTATATATACATATTAGGATACCTTGGATTCAAAGGTCTTCAACAAAATAATCTAAACACACAATTTAGTTTAATAAAAGATATTCTCTTCGAAAATCTTTAGGGAACATACTAGAAGAAGAAATTCTATTTTTACAAATAAAAAAACAAAATTTTCTTTTCGTTCTCTTCCACTTTCTCAGCAGGTAGACAGGACATCAAATCCTAAAAAAAAACATATGCAGATGTCAGCTACACGTACAAATCAAATAACAACAGCGATAAAAATGATTTCTTTACGGAAACAACACAACTTGAATCCTCTATCTCTCTTCACTCTTACAAGTATATCCAGAATTTTGTACAATTCACTTTTTGCAAGATTTTATTCACTTTCTGCTTACATCCACGACAATGAATTATCTACTTTGAGAACAGATTTTTGCATGCACAAGCAAGCCAAAAAAAAAAACATAAAGCAAAGGTAAATACTACTAAAATGGAATCAAATACCAAGCCTGTTAACGAAACGAGCACACATTTTATAGGATGAGTATTCAACACAAAATATAGAAAGAAATATGAGAGCTTTTTTCTTCTTTCACACTAAAGCAATGCCCTTGAAGGAAAAGAACAAGAAAGTAGATAAAATGGTATAATGACCGAGTGGAAGAGTACCTGGACCTTCACAAAATCTTCTTTACTCATAGCTTCAACTCAAATGGAACAAGCAGAAGGACACAAGAATGTAAATAAATTAAAAAAGAAAAAAGGGTTTGCGAGCAAATCTGGGAAATAGAGTCAACTAAAATCTGGGAAATAAGGGCATCACTAGAGATGGTTCTCCTCTGCTCTTTCTTTTGGGAGTTTCTTCCAAGCATACACAGAGCAAACAAATGGCTCTGAGCAAAAACAGTCTTGAAAAGAGGGGGAGAAGGAGGGCCTTTTCAGAGCACAGAAAGAGAGAGTGAGAGAGAAGAGAAAGAGAAAGAGACTGAGAAAATAAGCAAAGGAGAAGACGCCTGGAGAAAAGGGTGCCTTTGAATTCGGTTTGCAGTAAGAACAAAAATGGAGAAGACGAATTTGGGGAAGAAAGGGAAATCGGGATATGCGAGGGAGAAGAAGGATTGGGGAGAGAGAGGGGGCAGGTGGGGGGAAACAGGAGGTGGGAAAAAGTGTTGATCAATTAAATTTTATTAGCTTTTTGCGGCAACTTCATAACATAGCAAAAACTCAAAAAGTCAAGTAAATATGTAAATCTCATTTTCAGCTAATCAAAAATTGTTGGTACAATGAGCAGGGACAAAAATTTGCCTCAAATAATCTTTTACAATATCAAAAATATTTGTAAAAATCTATTTCCTATGCTTCACATATCGCGCTAATAAACATTAATTGGTCGTAGAATACTTATTGCGGCGGCACCATTCATCGCAAAAATTATTTTTTTGGCGATTTTTGTATTCGATGGAAATAAATGTTGCTACAGTTACAACAATTTTTTAGGGCGAAAAAAAGTCGTTGCAAGAGGTGAAAAAGTCACCGCAAAAAACTTAACAGTAAATTCTCCCTCACCATTTCCCAAATCCATGCTGGAATTAAGCAGCGAATTTAAAATTGCCGCAAATAGTAATTTTTTGCAGCGATCTAAAAATCGCTGAAAAATGCCTAATTTCTTATAGTGTATTGTCATGGCACAACTGCCCTTGAATAAGTAATCAAGTATCTTGAATTAGATTTTTTGGAATCAATGTCACCAAGTATATCTGCATCTGTAAACCCATCAAGCATAGGCTTACTATATCCAAAACACAAAACACACATTGGAAGTACCTCTGAGATACTTAGGAATCCATTTCATAGCTGTCAATGCTTTTTTCCAAGAGACAAATTGACTAACAACTCTAACAACAAGAGTGATAATAGGTGTTGTGCACACCCTGACATACATTAAACTACCCACATCTGATGCATAAGGTACATTTTGCATGTTTTCCTTCTCTTTCTCACTTGTAAGACTCTACTTTGAACTTAGCTTTAAATAATTTGCAAGTAGAGAACTCACTATTTTTGCCTTGCCCATGTTGAACCTATCTAGCACCTTCTTGACATAACTCTCTTGAGATAACCACAACTTGGCATTCTTTCTATAATGAGAGGTCTTCATACCAAGGATCTGTTTTGTAGGCATGAAGTCTTGAGTAGCAAAAAACTTGATCAACTCTTTTTTCAATTTGTCAATTTTTTCAGAATCATGACCAACTATCAATATGTCATCCACATATAGTAGGAGAATAATAAAGCCACCATTAGAGAACTTTTTAATAAACACACAATGATTAAAGTAGTTTTATTATACTCATGCTCAACAAAAGGAATCAAATTTCTTATACCACTGTCTAGGTGTCCGCTTGAGTCCCTATAAACACATTTTCAATCGATACATTGGATTTTTTTTGCATTTGCTGTGAACCCCTCTGCTTGCTCCAAATATATTTCCTCCTCCAATTCACCATAGAGGAAAGCAATCTTCACATCAACCTAGTCAATTTTTAAAGTCCTACTGGCAGCCAAACCCACAACAACTTTGATAGAAATCATTTGAGATGACATCGAACGCGATGCAGTTCAATTTTTTTTATATGGCACTTTAATATAAGAGCTATCTTCCTTCATCCAAGGATCGTGAGGATGAGAAAGTGGATCTCCCAACGATCGCTCCAGAATAATAAAGTGCAATCACACCAACCACCAAGGTCTCTGGCTTAAGGTTCATAAACCGCTTATTAGATTGTAATAAAACCGACACTTTTTGCAGCTCCCCCTTGGGTGCAAGGTAGAACATTTATTTGTTCCAGTGCCCGTCTTTCATTTTCTTTTCTGCAGTAATAGTTTTAATGGGTATTTGTATTGATTCCCCACCTTATACTAATATATTCCTCTATCTGTTAATCATTATATATAGAGCTTGCATAGGAAAAAAAGAAGGAGAGAGGAAACAATAGAGTCTAGACACCATGCAACAGCAGAAATGCAAAATAGTAGGAAGATGCAATGAAAAAAGCTCTAAATCCCAGTTCCTTTTTCACATGACATTCAACTTCTACTATGCTTATTTTGAGCTCGCACAACCACATAGCACAAAGGCTGGTCTATATAATTTTCCACAGGTTACAAATAAACCATATAGGGTACCACTCATATAAGAGCAAGATTAGTTTAGACAGTAAAAAGAAAACATGCTAATTTCGATTCCCAAGAGGAAGAGAAACTAGCCCATAAAGAGCCAAAGCTAGACATGTTGAAGTTGCAGTAGTTTTGAGTGGTATTCTTCCTTTATCATTCCTTACGACCATGGCTTCATAAATTGGCAAGGCATTCAGCACTACAAAACCTGCTAAGAACATTTGCAAAAAGAGACCCTCCATTTTGCTGCCTCTTAGAACTTGTACAAGCCCCATAAAAAATGATACCAAGTTGATAATGGATGCCGTTATTAGTGGCACAAACATGTTTGATGAGGCTCCAAACTCGAACATGCCTTGTTCATATCTTTTGCTTTGTTCATCATCGATCACTTTGCTGGTCAAACTGAAACCATATGTGGAAATGCCTAAACATTTGAGGAAGAACTCAAGGCACCCATACCAAAAGGCTGAGAGCCCCCTTATCATCCACATTCTCTGATCATTCCACCACTTTTGAACTGTTCCTGCCCCTATTAAAAATTCGAGGAGATCTTGTCCATATGCTCCTAGGACAAGAAACACATACAAGATAAAACTTGGCTCTGACAGCTGCAACATATTTTCACCAATAAGAAACCCAAATGGATAAAAGGTAGAAATGGAAAAGGAGAGGCTTAGTTTACATCATTGAAACGATTGAATGGATTTCAAATTTTCTGTCAACTAACTTTTTAGGATAATCACCAAAAAACAATAATAATTAAAATAGCCCCTCCCCTTTGACTACGAAAAAACTCTGTAATAATTATATTTTTCAATAGATAATATTTGGTTTTGTTCAAATTCAAAATCTAATACCAAATTTATATTAAAAGAAAATTGATTTTAAAAATTAAAAAAAATCTTAAAAGCTTGACCATGAAAATTTCTTAAGATGAATTATATTTGCAATCATGGAGTGTTCAGTTTCCGCGTATTCCTTTTGAAAAAACTGGATAAATCTGGGACCCATTTGAAAAAGTTATTTTTTAACGGTGGCCCCCACTTTTTTCTCAAAGAAAGTATGTGGGGGGACCGTACACTCCAAGACTGTGTATAGCATTACCCATTTATTAAACTTTAAAAGCTATATATATGGAAATGTGTTAGTAATATTTTTCTATTCATAAAAAAGAGACTTATATTAGTAGCTAACAGCATCCCTATTGGCTTAGGCATACTCCAACTTTAGCTAATATGCCCCTTAAAACTCACACATTGGATTAGGCATTGGTATGTAAATTTAGCATGTAAATATGTTGAGCTAAGTAACTTAGCCAAATGAATTTTAAATTATTTCTCACTCCTTTGTAAATATATTTTGTATAAATTTTAATATTTTATATTTGAAAATGAAGTTAATTTAGGTTGATAGATATATTTTATGTATTTTAATGCATAGATTGTTGGAAATTATGAAAATAAAAATAAAATGTATTCAAAAATTAATAATGCATTAAATAAGTAGATAAAATAATTAAAAAATAATATTATTTCATTATTATAAAAAGTGATATGGCTAATACAATATGTAGTTCAAGTTTCAAAAGGTAAAAATTGACATATTAGCTAAACTTGTCTAAAATATTGCCTAAACCAAGGAGAATGCTATAAAAAAATAAAAAAATCAATAACCTGTAAAAAGCATACCTTTGGAAATATAGAAAGTCCATGGAAAAGGCATAGTTGGGGGAGAAACGCATAGAGGGTGAGAGGAATAAACCAAGTGGGCCAGAAACAATAATGAGTGTAGGCAAGGCCCATAAGAGGGCCCAAGTATCTAGTACCAAAGGTTAAGGGACTAAAACTGGAGAAGGCAATTTGGAGACCACCAATGGACCATCGCTGGAGTTGGTTTAAGACATTGACGAGGTTGATTGGTGCATCACCCAAAAAGGCTGCCCTCTTAGGGTTGCAAAAAATGGACCTCCATCCCTCACATTGTAGCCGAAACCCCGTGAAGAAGTCCTCTATCAATGATCCATATCTGAAGCCCACCTATATATCCAATTTGTACATCCAATCCATTTATTCTTATTCAAACCATAATTCTCCTTTTGAATTCCAATGCTCTACAAATAATATCATACAATTTAAGTGGATTGAGATTCTTGATTGTTTGGATGAATTGAATGGTTCAATACAAAGGGAAATATGTATAGTATTAAATCCATATCTGGAGTTCATATTGTTAGAAAACCCTATGCGTGTTGTATTAAATATTGTAGAATCTACATTATGCATCGATCTCTTTCCAAATTTTAAATACAATTTAATTAAAATGATCAATTCATTTCCAATAAATGAGGGACAATAAGAAAAAACTAAGAGCTTTCCAAGATCATTGTTTAATTGAATGATTGAACCATGTTCTATAAATGGTAAACTTTTTTTCAAGGAGTTTTATGATCAAGTACTGAAATAGTTTGCGGTTTACCATTTGTACTAGTTTATTTACCTTTTTTAAGCCTTTCTTCTTATGATTCAAAATTTGATCAGACCAGCCCCTATCACCCTCTAGTACTATTTGACACATGTAATTAAAACAAACTATGAAAAAGTTATAAAAAAAAAAAAAGAGGCAAAATTGATAAATAGCAGGTCTTGCTTCCTAGTAAATTTAAGGGTTTGAACTACTCCAGATAAAATGAGCTCAGATCTCTAGTTTTTTTTATATAATTGAAAGCTACTAATTAACACTATGGTACTAAATAATAAGAAAAAGCTTACCTCATAACCCCATTTGGTCTTGTACTCATAGTTACACCCTGCAACCTTGTGTGCCAATTCCAAAACCGGTTGGGATTGGATGAACTTGTCGACAACACTGTCGGGGCCAAGTTCGGGGATCTCCGGTGGCACAATGGTTGATGGGCCGCCAAAGAAAGCTCGCCGGTTGAAGAAACATCCGGTTCCAACATAATCAGGGCCTAACATTCCGTCCAATCCCAAGGGATTACAACAAAATACTCGTTTATATTCACAACTATAAGTATCGTTCTTGTTGATCCCATGAAAGATTTGAGGGAATTGAACATATGCTAATTGGGACATGAGTTTAGGGTCTAATAGGTAACACAATGCACGAAGAGGTGTTCGTGGGTCATTAGAATACATGTCACAATCCAAGTTGAGGATTATGGGTGCGTTGGTCATAGTGGCTGACACTCGAAGCTTCAATACATGATGACAAAGAGAAAGCAAAATTATAAATACATGAAAATTAATGATAAAAAACTTTTAACTGGAAATAACATTGTGGAGCATTTTGGTGTAGATTCAGGAAATTAAGCTAACCATGACGTTGAGGGCGCCTGCCTTGAAATTGTGGGGTGAAGTCTTGCTTTTTTCCCTAGAGACATATATGAGGTTTGGCATCAAATGGTTGGTCGCGTCTTTGTTTTTGCCACTCTCTAATAAGACCTACCCATGATTGAGTTAAGCTGCCAATTAATATCTAATTATGAACTAATCAACTTAATACAATAAGGAAAATGTTATTTGTACTTATAACTTTTACTTACATAATAATACGTCTTGATGTATCAGTTATTGATATACTAAAGATTATGGAATTAAAAATTTGAATTTAAAAAGAAAACTGATGAAATGAGTCTTATACGTAAGATTATAAATAAAATTGTAAGTATATATAGCACTACTCATGATATAAATGTAGGTACCTGAATGACAGTTGGATGATCTTGGTGGGTAAATCCATGATTTGTCCATTTGCTGAAAGCCTTGCACTCTAGCTCCTCAGCGATATACTCTTCGCCAACTTTCCCTTTCTCAAGGACTTTCTCTACCCTTTCTTTCATGCTTTCATACATTTTCTGTGATATCATACGTTGAGAACAAGAGGAGTACTGATAAGTTAATAAACACAATGAGATAATCACATTAATCCAACGAAATCAGACACAGAGTTTCTCAATATAAAGTAGAGGATGAAATATAAGGAAATTAAGGGATGATCATCATGACCATCAACAATATTCAATAATTAATGCATTGATTAATGCTTAAAGAATAATTCTATTTGAAAGTCTTTACACCTCACATTATTCAAGTGACATAATTTGATTGAGAATATAAATTTTAAATTTTAAATATTATAATTCAAATTATGCTATGTGGATAGTGTATAGTGTAAAAGCCTTCAAATACCACTACTCTTATATAGTTATAAATGTCACATCATTGATCATATAATATCCGAAACATGGTAGAAGACATTAATAGACGTGGCAAGATTAACATTGACTTTGCCACCCCCCCCCAAAAAAAAACTTACTCTTTAATTTTTCTCGCTAAACTTATGATTGGAAACGTCCAAATAAGCTTTCCATAAAAAAGATAAACTAAAAACGATAATTATTATGAAGAAGGAGATTTATCTCCCTACTTGGGTCGTGTGGGGTTTGGCCCCCAAATTGGCCAGTAGATAACCCAATACAAAACCAATGAAGGGAAGAGGATTGGGTTGGGCCAGTAGAGGCCCTCCAGATGCGTTGCTGTCACGTCACTTGCTCAGACCACAACCCACATTGCTGGACAAGCAGGCACGCCGTATTAAATGGTTTGGGAAGCCAGCACTCAACGACAAATCCAAATGTCCACTCACCACTGTGGAAAATGTAATGCCCGCGCCTCCCACCCCTCACCTGCCGTAGGGGACAAACTAGCGACCCACGCACAAAGTGGCAAGGTGACGATTGACATGATAGGGGCGGAAACCTACCATTAGCACAATGTCCCATACACTCTTCCACGATCTTGTTGTAGCAGGTGGGGACCACCAAGACCAGGTATATAAACATGTTCGGGGTTCAGTAGAACTCTCAGAACACTCTCCTTGTACATTCACCCCCAAGAGATAATTCTGTGTCCCACACCACTCCAAGCCCTCATCTCCTTGGGTGTTGCAGGTCTCACGGAAGAATCGCTAACTTGCCTAGAAATAGATGAATTGGCCGTCACCGATGTGAACCAGTTCCCGGAGTTTGAAGCAAGCCGAAACCAGTAGAGAACCAGTAGGAAGGCTGTCGGTAAGAAATTGATGAAACAGGCGTAGGCCAGTTCAGTCTCGATTTGAACCAGGTTCAAACCGTCGAGCCAGCTGATATAATATATATATATATTAGGTAAAACGATTTCGTTTAAGTGAAACGATGTTGTCTCACACGTATCGTTTAGAAAAAAAAAATTAGAATCAAACGATGTCGTTTGTTTAATACACCAAATGACGCCGTTTCAATTTAGGGTTTAATACCCCCTTCTTTTCTTCTTCTTCTTCTTCTCCTCCCGATTCTCATCCTCTCTCTCTCTATCTATCCTCTCTCATGCAGTGACGCATCTCACTCTCTCTGCCATCGCATCTCTCTCTCTCTCTCACATCCCACCTCCCTTATCTCTCTCTCTCTCTCTCTCTCTCTCTTTCTGAGTTTTTGTCTCATTGCAACACTAAAGGGACACGGAAGACTGACTAGGATCATGCCAAAATCGACATCGCCAATTTTCTCCCTCTTCATCGGTTGAATTTGGCAAGTTTTAAACATGTATATAAGTTGCCAATTCGATTTCTGTTTTAGACCAAAACTGAACCTAAACAGTCAGTTTTCACCGCTATGAAACATGACATCAATAGTGGAGCCATCTATGGGATATGCAAATTAGCGCGTCATTTGGATGCCGGCAATGACGCGTTCACAAATCACACCCGGATAGGAAGAATTGTTAAGAAACATGGAGGCAAGGATAGTCGAGTTGGAGAACATGATAAAGAAGCTGGGCACAGAGGTAAAAAGCTTCCGACAGGAAAATAAAGTCTTGCAGAAGGCAAACGATGAGTTTATGGAAGATGTAGGGCAAGACCGAATGAACACACCGAGTCACCAAGCGCTGTAGTGGTTGACGCGTCAAAAGAGGAAAGAAGACAGATGCACCATGAGTTAAGAGAACTCATGGATAAATATACGAAAATGGCCCAGAGGATGGGCACATCATCCTCCGTGGATTAACTGCTCACTATCACCAACTTACCATACAACGCGGAAGTTATGGCAGCACCGCTCCCACCCAAGTTCAAGGTCCTTTTGATGGAGATATACGACGGGTCTAAGGACCCCCTCGAACACCTAGAGACTTTTACGTCCCACATGAACCTTCATGGGTTCCCCGACAAGATCGCATGCCGAGCTTTTCCCATGACGTTGAAAGGTGCGGCGAGGGGGTGGTTCGGGTTGTTGCCGCTAGGATTTGTTGATGGATTTGGAGAGTTAGCCTGCCTGTTCCTGACATGGTTTATGGCAAGCAAGAAGAGGAGAAGGCCGGAAACATACCTCTAGATTGTCAAGCAGCACAACGATGAGAGTTGGGAGGACGACCAAGATAAGAAAATCACCATGGTCGCCTCATTCATGCAGGAGTTGGCGCGAAAGACCCCCAAGACACTATAGAAGTTCATGGACCATGCAGACAACTTCATTAACATGGAGGACACCCTGTTAGACCTGACGTCTCAGAGGAAAATCGAGCTGGAGCAAGCCGACAAGAAGGCCAGCAGGTTGGGAAAAGGGAGGGCCTGTGAAATAGTTAGGATAGATTCACGGGACATTAGGCGAGAAGGCAATAAGTCGGCCTGGGAACATGGCGGGAAACGTGTGCACACCAACCTTGCTGTGTAGGGAGAGCAGGCATCTGTCCTACAAGAAACTGTCCAACAAAGCCAAAGGGGCCAACGGTACTGCTTGTACCACAAAATTGACAATGCAATACTGGGGCAACCAACGCTTAATAGCCTGAGGGCGATCATGTTGACTTACCACCTCAAGGTCAAGTTCCCCACCTCGTCAGGAGTTGACAAAGTTAAGGGCGAGTAGCTACTTGCTCGAGAGTGCTACGCACATGAGCTGAGAGGTAGGGGCAGGAGGTGCGATGCTTGGTGAGTCGGTCGGTGCCGTAGGGGCTCCACCGCCACCTAACCTAAACGTCTAGGATGAAGAAGTCCAAGATGAACAAAGCCTTCGGCAGGCCAAGTTGAATGAGCCCCTAGAGTTAATTCCCATGGATCCTTTGAAACTGGGAAACACAGTGCGAATCAAGATCAGGATGAGTCCCAAGGTGAGAGTCCATGAAGCATCTCCTAGTTGAACATATAGACATGTTCGCTGGAGCAAAAAAGAAATGCCTGAGATTGATAGCGCGATCATCAAGCACCGACTATGTGTGGACCCTAAAGCCAAGAATGTCTGACAGAAGTGGAGGAGCTTCAGTGCTGAGAAGTATATTGCCATAGATGAGGAAGTCGATTGCCTCCTAGCAGCAGAGTTTATTTGGGAGGCCCACAACCCCAGTGGCTATTCAACCTCGTGTTGGTGAAGAAATCAAACGACAAGTAGAGAATGTGCGTCGACTTCACTACCCTAAACAAGGCTTGCCCAAAGGATAGCTTCCCGTTACCTTGCATTAATTTAATTGTCAATTCCATCGCAGGTCATCACTCAGCTTTATGGATGCCTACTTGGGGTACAACCAGATTTGAATGAACTAGGACTATGAAGAAAAAGCTACGTTCATCATTGACTGAGGGCTCTATTGTTATAGGGGTATGCCCTTCCGCCTGAAGAATGCTGGAGTGATTTACCAATGATTGGTCAACCGAAAGTTGAAAAACCAAATAGGCCACAACATTGAGGTGTACATGGAGGACAAGCTAGTTAAGAGCAAAGGACCCATGAATAACTAGATGATGTGCGAGAAGCCTTTGCGGTCCTCTGACGATATAAAATGAAGCTCAACCCTCTGAAATGTGCATTCAGAGTGGATCCAGGAAAATTCCTAGGCTTTTGTGTATCCGAGCAGGGAATTGAAACCAACCTGGAAAGGTTGCGAAGATAATGAACATGCCTTCTCCATGGAACATCAATAAGGTGCAAAAGTTGGCCAGGCGAGTGGCCACTCTAAACCGTTTCATTTCCTGCTTAATGATAAATGCCTACCATTCTTCAAGGTCTCAAGGAAAGTGTAGGACAAGAACGACAAATGCAGCCAAGCATTCGAGAAGTTAAAGGAGTACCTGACTTGTCCGTCTCTTTTTTGCCAGGCAGAACCGGGAGAAGATTTGCTGGCATATCTATCAATGTTGCCACACATCGTGTTGGCAGTCCTAGTTCGAGAAAGGGAGGGCCAATAGCATCCTATTTACTATACAAGTCATGTGTTTAGAGGAGCTAAGGCAAGGTACCCATGAATTGAGATGATGGCGTTCGCCATGGCGATTGCTGTCAGGCGGTTGACGCCTTACTTCCAAGCTCACCCGTGAAAGTTCTCACAAACACTCCCCTCAAAAAAGTCTTGTAGAAACCAAACACCTTGGGCTATCTACTGAACTGGGCCTTTGAACTGAGCGAGCTCAACATCCAGGTGCTAGCGGACTTTGTGGTGAGTTCATCATCTTTCCCGAAGAAGTGCCAATAGCACTTGTAGGAAAGCCTTGGCAGGTCTACGTTGATAGCTCGTCCTACTAGGCTAGTGGGGGTGTTAGAGTGCACATCATCATGGGAGCCAGCAAAGAACACAACTACGTGATTAAGCTCGCCTTTAAGATGAACAACAATGAAGCCGAGTATGAAGCACTGCTAGCTAGGCTAGCGATGGTCAGAGCATTGGTAACAATGGAAGTGGAAGTCAGAACAGACTCCCAAGTAGTCATTAGCCAAGTATGGGGAAAGGTTGCCACCAAAGGCAAAACACTAAACGAATATCTTTGGTTAGAAGGAGAGGAGCGTGACTTCTTTCGCTACTTCCACATCTAGTAGATACCTAGAGGGGAGAACCAGGAGGCAGACAAGCTGGCCTAAATGGCCTCAAGACAAGAAGATCTGCGCCTACCAAAAAATATGGTAACTCAGACAGTGGACTTCCTAGACATTGGGATCGAGATCCCGGTCATTGGTCCTGAAATGCCAGAATGGGCATCAAATGTGGTGAAGTACCTCAACAACAACGAGTTGCCGAGTGATGGGAAAGAAGCTTGGAAGGTCAGAAATAGAACAACATGCTTCATAGTAATAAAGAGGGTCCTATAAAAAAAGGGTTTCTTCGAACTGCTCCTGAGATGTGTCTCACAGGTTGAAGCCCCGTATATACTGAGCGAGATACACGAAGGAGTCTGTGGCAACAACTTAGGGGACAACTTAGGGTACTAGTGGCTGTGGTAAAGAGTTCATAAGAAGATGCTTGAAGTGCCAGGTACACGCACCGATCCCACAATGCCCGCTAGAGGTGTTGACGTCAATCATGTTCCCATGGCCATTTACATAGTGGGGGTTTGATCTGGACGACCACTTTCTCTGGGCAAAGGGGGAGTAAGGTTAGTAATCGTCGCAGTTGACTACTTTATCAAATGGGTAGAAGCAAAAGCTCTGGCGACTATCACCGTAGCCGCTATCACAAGGTTCCTATGGAAATTCGTAGTCTGCCACTTCGGCATTCCTCGAAGCATTATATTGGACAACAGCCAACAGTTCGACTCCTCCCATTACCAAGAGTGGTACTCGAGATGAAGTTCAAGTACTTTTCCCCCAGCCATTCACAATCCAACGGATAAGGCGACCAACAAAACTATAATGGGAATCCTGAAGTAAAAGCTGACAAATCAGAAACGAAGTTGGGCCGAGGAATTTCCTGACGTTCTAAGGGCATACCGAATGATCGTTAGAACTCTAACAAGAGAGATTCCTTTCGTTTTAACCTACGACAGTGAGGTAGTGACACTAGTGGAAGTGGGGATGCCATCCTATCGAGTGCAAGATTTTGACCTAGTTGCCAACATTTGGACCTATTGGAAGAAAGAAGATGGGAGGTAGAGATGAAGACAATGAGCAACGAGAGGAAGGTTGAACGGTAATTCAATAGGCAGGTCAGACCCAGATCCTTCAAAAAGGGTGATTTGGTGTTAAAGAATCTAGAGTCACAACGCAAAAAGAAGAGAAGTTGAGACCACGCTAGGAAGGACCTTACGTACTAACAGCTAGCAATAGGCTGGGGTCATACCGATTGAAAGACGGCAAAGGAAATGAACTCCCACACCCATGGAATGTTGAGCACTTGAAGAAGTATTTCACCTAGAATTGTAATTCGCTAATGTATATGTAAATGCCAAGTAATGGAAATGAATGCGCCATTCTCTCAAGATATCTCCCTCAACAAAAACAACCACGACGAGTCCCTGGACTCGCCACGAAGTTAGGTTGGGCACAGGTCCTAGGACTTGCCCAGACAACCCGTCGGATACATGTCCCTTAACTTGGCGACCTTCATACTGCTAGTAAAGTCCTTGCCTCGCCACAAAATCAGGCCAGGCATAAGTCCTGGCTCGTCGAACACAAGCCAAGTCCCTAGACTCGCCGCAAAGTCAAGCTGGGCACAAGTCCTATGACTTGCCCAAACGGCCCGTTGAACACAAGTCCCTTGACTTACCGAACTTCATGCTACAAGTCGAGTCCTTTGACTCGCTATGAAGTCTGGCCTAGCACAGGTCCCAAGACTTGCCCAGATGGTCTGTCGAACACAAGTTCCTTGACTTGTCGACTTTCATGCTACAAGTCAAGTCCCTTGACTCGCCGTGAAGTAAGGTCGGGCACAAGTCCCAATAATTGCCTGCATGGCCCGTCCAACACAAATCCCTTGACTTGCCGACCTTCGTGCTATAAGTCGAGTCCCTTGACTCGCCACAAAGTTAGGCCAAGCACATGTACCTGGACTTGCCCAAATGGCCCAACGGACACAAGTCCCTTGCTTGCCGACCTTTGTGCTACAGTCGAGTCCCTCGACTCGCCGTGAAGTAAGGCCAAGCACAAGTCCCAAGACTTGCCCACACAGCCTATCAAACAAAAGTTCCTTGATTTTTCGACGTTCATGCTACAAGTCGAGTCACTTGACTCACCAAGAAGTCAGGCTGGGTACAGGTCCCAGGACTTGTCGAGACGATTCATCGGACACAAGTCTCATGAATTGCCGACCTTTGTGCTATAAGTCCATTGACTCACTGCAAATTCAAGCTTGACACATGTCCCAGGACTTGCCTAGATGACCCTTGACTCGCAGTGAAGTCAAGCCAGGTACAAGTCCCTTGACTTGCCTACCTTTGTGCTACAAGCCAAGTCCCTAGACTCTTTACAAATTTAAGCCAGCCACAAGTCCCAGGGCTTGCCCACACGGCCTGTCGAACATAAGTCCCTTGACTTGTTGACCTTCATGCTACAAGCCAAGTCCTGCAGGATTCATATCAGGAGCAAGTCACAGAGTTCTCGATCCTCGCTTCCGTAAACCAAACTAGCAACCAAATCTCAAGGAAAAAAAAAATTAAGGAAAGCTGGGAACTAGGAGATCTCCGTATTATTCAATACAAGTGTTATTTACAAGAAGAATTACAAGCGTTCGCAAATTGAATGGAGGAAAAATTACAAGAAGTTCCTAAGGGTGAGGATACGGAGGGGGATCAGGAAAAGCGGCAGGTGCCCAGTCCTTGCCCAGAGTCCTGGTAAAGCAGAACGCCTACGAGTTTTGCTCGAGAGAGGCCAAGTTGAGAGCCCTCAAGTCATCCCTTGGGTTCTGAATGAGGTGGTCTCTTGGTCTTGGCATTGTGCCTTTTGATGGCTTCCTCTTGATCTTGGCATTGCACCTCTTGATGGCTTTCCTCTTATTTTGCACCGACTTGGTCGACTCGATGTACTTGCTTGTCGTCCACTTGTGCTGTCGGACATTAGTGTTGTATTGGTCTACCAATCACACCTTATCCTCATGAAGAACATCAAGAGAACCCGTGAACTCCCTCAACTCTCTCTTGCATTTGTCCAACTTGTTCCGGAACCAATCCATCTCCTCTTCCCAAAGCTAGGCTACTAGGCGGAGACGTCCCACCTCTTCCTACACCTTGGTTAAGTTACCCTTGAGAAAGTCTACCTCCTGACGGGTCTTCTCCAACTTGTGCTTGTGCCACTCGCAGTTGGTCTCCAGCTCAGTTACATTTTCCACCACGACGTCTCTTTCATGGGATGCCTCCTCCACCTCATGCTTTGCCTTGCGAACCTCTAGGCGAGCAAGGAGGATGAGGGACCGGAGCACTTGAACCTCTTTTTCGACCTCCCCCCTCTCCTCCATAATCATGCCTGCCAAATTGTCAGCCCCCTGAAACACACACAAGGTTAAGGCAACGGTAAAGGAAAAACTAATTAGGAAAGCTAGACCTAGTTCTGTGGATACTTGCAAAAATAGTCCCCTTAAATTTTTGGCCTCACATTCAACGGCCTCAGCCCTCGCTACGCCAAAACCTGGGCCCGTCCTCTCAAGATGGCTCCCCCCAAAAGTCACAGACGAGCTGACTCCACCCCACTTCTTGGAAGGGTCGAATCCTCGCAGGGTGGATGCCCGCAAAGGGCCAACACCGCTAAAACCCCTTACAATCACTTCCTCTCTGCCCGAGGCAGGCCTGGGCTCTCTTGTCTCCTTGAATGCCCTCAGGGGGACGGGGACATCCCCAACAATTTCCCATTCTTGGTCCCTGACCTTAGGGATTGTTATCTCCTCTAAGCGAGGCTTTGAAATCCTGGGCTCAATCCCCTCATCCTCGGGTCGCATAGGTGAGTCCTGTGAGCCAGGAGACTCTCGTACCATCTCTTGCTAAGGCACGACGTTTTCTCCCCCCTCTAGGTTGGGCACCTCTTCCCCTTGGTCAAGAGGTGCCTTGAATGTGGGCTCCTCGAAGGTGAAGAATGAGGCAACTTCGAGCTTAGAGGTCTAGCTGAAAGGGGGTGATGGTATGGAGACCAGTTCTTTGCGAAGATCGACGACAAGGGGATGTCTCGGGCTGTCTTCATTATAGTCGGGACTCACGCCTGCCGGGCGAAAGAGACGACAACAGAAACATCAACCAAGAACTCGATGGGAACACTCTGTGACGCCTTGACGACATCCTCAAAGGGTACCACAGTCATCGAAACCCCCCTCGGGGCAGGCTTAAGAAAGGCCTTGAAGAAATCCATCCCAGGAAGCGGGCTCTCTGAAGAAGGGCCCACCCAAGAAATAGGAATGGTCTGGGTGGAAAGGTGGCGACAGATGTTGGAGTCGGTCAGCATGGGGTCTGATATCCAGAGGTCGGGATGGGCCTTGACCCAAGATAGACAGCCTCTGACCATGCCTCCCTTTGATCGGATAGAAAAATGGAGATGGACGTGTCATCCAGCATGGCTCCCCGGACAACTCGAATCGAGAAATCTTGGTGGATAGCCTACCCCTCGAGATATTCCCAGCCTGAGCCTGGCAGAGAAAAGAACTGATTGGTCCAATCCTTGATGTGAAGAAATTGTTCTCTTGGCAGGCAATCCACTTCTGACCACGAGCCTTGAAACTGCAAAGATGGCCTATCAAGGTGCAGCACCTTGTACACAGAAGGGAATTCCCATGCAGTCAAATAGGGATACTCCTCAGTCTTGGGGTTCGACACTTGGTGGAAGATGACACAGCTCGCGACGAAGTGCCGTCATGCATTCAGGTGGAGCTGAGTGGGCGCCAAGCCAAGGAGGTCCAAGACATCGCGAATGGGGAGGCAGAATGGTAGCTGAAGCCTATTCATGAACATTAGAGGAAAGAAGGCCACCTTCTTCGCCAGGCCAGCATCAAAACCTCCAAGATGACCTAGTTGGAAATGCCGAACGCTCCCTGCAGTGCACAAAAGTTAGTAGGAGAGACTATTGACTCCCAATCCCGACCATTGAAGCGTTTAGCATTCCCTCCGGTGATGGATTTCACCCTACCTTCAAGATCACCAGAAGTCCCCTCAGGGTGTACGGAATGGTCCTTCTTGGCGTCAAATCGAGGATCACTCTTGGGAGCCATCTAAGACGAGCAAAAGGTGGAAGTTGAGGATGATTAACGAAGAAGAAGGAAGGGACTCAAAGTAGAAGACAAGATGAACACAGAGACGACGAGTTCTCAAGAAGAAAGTAGGGGGAAGTGGAAAATGAGGGGAAACGAGATTTAAATAGAGACTCGTGCTAATTGGGGTGCCCAACGCACGAAGTGACAGGAGCCGTGAGAAAAAAAATGATAGGAGTGAATCCCGAGATTCATACTACACCCAATAATGATGGAAATAAACCGTCGCACACGCCCCAAGTGCAAAAAATGAAGGGATCACGCACGTGGGAGGCATTGGCCAACTGGTAGTCGCATGGGAGGCAAACCGCCACCCCATGTGTGACAATGTGGTTGTAGCCAGTGGTAACAGACAGAGTGATGTCGACCACGATGAGCAACTTTTGAATTCTCATTGCCCGTGTGCGATGAGAATTCCCAAGGTACTGAGAATGGGATTTATCTCCTTGCTTGGGTCGTGTGAGGTATGGCCCCCCTTAGGGCCCAAACCAGTCAGTAGATAGCCCAGTACAAAATCAATGAAAGGAAGAGGACTAGGCTGGGCCCTAGGAGGCCTTTAAGATGTGTTGCTGGTCACGTCACCCGCTCAGACCACAACCCACATTGTCGGACAAGCTAGCATGCAACGATAGAGCCAGACGTCCACTCACCTCTATGTAGAAGGTAATGCTCGCACCTCCCACCCCTCACCCATCGTAGGGGATAGACTGGCAACCCACGCACTATGTGGCAGGGCGATGATTGACATGACAAGAGTGGAAACCTGCCACCAGCACAGTGTCATGTGCACCATTCCACGATCTGCTAGCAATGGGTAGGGACCACCATGACCGTGTATATAAACGCTTCTCGGGTTCAGGTAGAATGCTCTGAACACTCTCCTCTTACATTCACACTCTAAGAGATAATTCTAACTTAGGCATCAGAGGTGTCCCACACCACTTGAGCCTTCGTCTCCTTGAGTCTTGCAGGTCTCACAGAAGAATCGATAAGTTACCTAGACTACAAAACACGATCTTAACAATTGTGGTTCATAGGTACTTAATTATCTCTGGCGGCCATATTTATCACGTCTTGGAGCACTCTTCTTCGTCGTGCATATATGGGGGCAAACACCTTCTCCTGATCTTTGTACTCTTTTGTTTTCTTTTGCCTTCTCGCAACTTTTCCTATTTGTTTTTGGCTAAGCAAGCACTTGGCCTAATAAATGAGAACCTTAGGCCCCGCTTGGATACACAGATGAGATGAGATGAGATGAGATGTTTTGAATAGTAGTTGAATAAAATATTAATAGAATATATTTTTTAGTATTATTTTTATGTTGAAATTTGAAAAAGTTGAATTGTTTATTATATTTTTGTATGGGGATTTGAAAAAATTGTAATGATTGAGATGAGATGAGATGAGATGAGATATGAGTTTTGTGTAAACAAACGGGGCCTTAATTTCGGCCTCAAATGTTTAGGAGACAAACCTTAGTTTGGAGAGTTTTACTTCTTTATTTACCATATATATCATTTCTAGGTATTTCCAATTAATTTGTATCGCTAATATTAATGTAATATCTATTAAATATAATTTAAAATCAACATAAAATACAATAAAAAATAAATTTATTTTTCCTACCTAACAAACAAGACTATTGATATATATTCCAAACATGTACTGACAATTACTTTTGTCACGAGCCACAAGTTAGGCTTAAACTTTCCCGTGGACCCGGTACGATCGAGATATTAAAAATTGAATAATGATACGTGTAACATTTTTTACAATACATATAATGTAAAATGAAGATATTTTTATAAAATGATATAAGATATTTTATGATAATATTTCTCATTTTAAAATATGATTGTGAAATATATTATGAAAAGTATTGTGTGTTTATCATTTTTCTTAAAAATTAATATTGGACACAATGATATGGTTAATTTAGGTCTACTTGATTAATTAATCATTGTGTTACTTTAAGATCATTAATATCGTGTACTGACATGATTATTTATGATAAATGTCGATAGACAATTGCCATTAGTCTTTTTTTTCTTTCTTTATTTTTTTCTTTTTTCACTCAAGGTGCTCATCTCATTATTTAAACAAGACGTTACAATCTATTCATAATTTATCATATTTAATAAAAGTAAATTTATTTTTCCTACCTAACAAGCAAGACTTTTGATATATATTCCAAACATGTACTGACAATTACTTTTGTCACGAGCCACAAGTTGGGCTTAAACTTTCCCGTGGACCCGGTACGATCGAGATATATATTAAAAATTGAATAATGATACGTGTAACATTTTTTACAATATTTTTTACAATACATATGATGTAAAATGAAGATATTTTTATAAAATCATATAAGATATTTTAGGATAATATTTCTCATTTTAAAATATAATTATAAAATATATTATGAAAAGTATTGTGTTTATTATTTTTCTTAAAAATTAATATTGAACACAATGATATGGTCAATTTAGGTCGACTTGATTAATTAATCATTATGTTACTTTCAGATCATTAATATCGTGTACTGACCTGATTATTTATGATAAATGTCGATATACAATTGCCATTAGTCTTTTTTTTCTTTCTTTATTTTTTTCCTTTTTCACTCAAGGTGCTCATCTCATTATTTAAACAAGACGTTACAATCTATTCATAATTTATCATATTTAATAAAAGTAAATTTATTTTTCCTACCTAACAAGCAAGACTTTTGATATATATTCCAAACATGTACTGACAATTACTTTTGTCACGAGCCACAAGTTGGGCTTAAACTTTCCCGTGGACCCGGTACGATCGAGATATATATTAAAAATTGAATAATGATACGTGTAACATTTTTTACAATATTTTTTACAATACATATGATGTAAAATGAAGATATTTTTATAAAATCATATAAGATATTTTAGGATAATATTTCTCATTTTAAAATATAATTATAAAATATATTATGAAAAGTATTGTGTTTATTATTTTTCTTAAAAATTAATATTGAACACAATGATATGGTCAATTTAGGTCGACTTGATTAATTAATCATTATGTTACTTTCAGATCATTAATATCGTGTACTGACCTGATTATTTATGATAAATGTCGATATACAATTGCCATTAGTCTTTTTTTTCTTTCTTTATTTTTTTCCTTTTTCACTCAAGGTGCTCATCTCATTATTTAAACAAGACGTTACAATCTATTCATAATTTATCATATTTAATAAAAGTAAATTTATTTTTCCTACCTAACAAGCAAGACTTTTGATATATATTCCAAACATGTACTGACAATTACTTTTGTCACGAGCCACAAGTTGGGCTTAAACTTTCCCGTGGACCCGGTACGATCGAGATATATATTAAAAATTGAATAATGATACGTGTAACATTTTTTACAATATTTTTTACAATACATATGATGTAAAATGAAGATATTTTTATAAAATCATATAAGATATTTTAGGATAATATTTCTCATTTTAAAATATAATTATAAAATATATTATGAAAAGTATTGTGTTTATTATTTTTCTTAAAAATTAATATTGAACACAATGATATGGTCAATTTAGGTCGACTTGATTAATTAATCATTATGTTACTTTCAGATCATTAATATCGTGTACTGACCTGATTATTTATGATAAATGTCGATATACAATTGCCATTAGTCTTTTTTTTCTTTCTTTATTTTTTTCCTTTTTCACTCAAGGTGCTCATCTCATTATTTAAACAAGACGTTACAATCTATTCATAATTTATCATATTTAATAAAAGTAAATTTATTTTTCCTACCTAACAAGCAAGACTTTTGATATATATTCCAAACATGTACTGACAATTACTTTTGTCACGAGCCACAAGTTGGGCTTAAACTTTCCCGTGGACCCGGTACGATCGAGATATATATTAAAAATTGAATAATGATACGTGTAACATTTTTTACAATATTTTTTACAATACATATGATGTAAAATGAAGATATTTTTATAAAATCATATAAGATATTTTAGGATAATATTTCTCATTTTAAAATATAATTATAAAATATATTATGAAAAGTATTGTGTTTATTATTTTTCTTAAAAATTAATATTGAACACAATGATATGGTCAATTTAGGTCGACTTGATTAATTAATCATTATGTTACTTTCAGATCATTAATATCGTGTACTGACCTGATTATTTATGATAAATGTCGATATACAATTGCCATTAGTCTTTTTTTTCTTTCTTTATTTTTTTCCTTTTTCACTCAAGGTGCTCATCTCATTATTTAAACAAGACGTTACAATCTATTCATAATTTATCATATTTAATAAAAGTAAATTTATTTTTCCTACCTAACAAGCAAGACTTTTGATATATATTCCAAACATGTACTGACAATTACTTTTGTCACGAGCCACAAGTTGGGCTTAAACTTTCCCGTGGACCCGGTACGATCGAGATATATATTAAAAATTGAATAATGATACGTGTAACATTTTTTACAATATTTTTTACAATACATATGATGTAAAATGAAGATATTTTTATAAAATCATATAAGATATTTTAGGATAATATTTCTCATTTTAAAATATAATTATAAAATATATTATGAAAAGTATTGTGTTTATTATTTTTCTTAAAAATTAATATTGAACACAATGATATGGTCAATTTAGGTCGACTTGATTAATTAATCATTATGTTACTTTCAGATCATTAATATCGTGTACTGACCTGATTATTTATGATAAATGTCGATATACAATTGCCATTAGTCTTTTTTTTCTTTCTTTATTTTTTTCCTTTTTCACTCAAGGTGCTCATCTCATTATTTAAACAAGACGTTACAATCTATTCATAATTTATCATATTTAATAAAAGTAAATTTATTTTTCCTACCTAACAAGCAAGACTTTTGATATATATTCCAAACATGTACTGACAATTACTTTTGTCACGAGCCACAAGTTGGGCTTAAACTTTCCCGTGGACCCGGTACGATCGAGATATATATTAAAAATTGAATAATGATACGTGTAACATTTTTTACAATATTTTTTACAATACATATGATGTAAAATGAAGATATTTTTATAAAATCATATAAGATATTTTAGGATAATATTTCTCATTTTAAAATATAATTATAAAATATATTATGAAAAGTATTGTGTTTATTATTTTTCTTAAAAATTAATATTGAACACAATGATATGGTCAATTTAGGTCGACTTGATTAATTAATCATTATGTTACTTTCAGATCATTAATATCGTGTACTGACCTGATTATTTATGATAAATGTCGATATACAATTGCCATTAGTCTTTTTTTTCTTTCTTTATTTTTTTCCTTTTTCACTCAAGGTGCTCATCTCATTATTTAAACAAGACGTTACAATCTATTCATAATTTATCATATTTAATAAAAGTAAATTTATTTTTCCTACCTAACAAGCAAGACTTTTGATATATATTCCAAACATGTACTGACAATTACTTTTGTCACGAGCCACAAGTTGGGCTTAAACTTTCCCGTGGACCCGGTACGATCGAGATATATATTAAAAATTGAATAATGATACGTGTAACATTTTTTACAATATTTTTTACAATACATATGATGTAAAATGAAGATATTTTTATAAAATCATATAAGATATTTTAGGATAATATTTCTCATTTTAAAATATAATTATAAAATATATTATGAAAAGTATTGTGTTTATTATTTTTCTTAAAAATTAATATTGAACACAATGATATGGTCAATTTAGGTCGACTTGATTAATTAATCATTATGTTACTTTCAGATCATTAATATCGTGTACTGACCTGATTATTTATGATAAATGTCGATATACAATTGCCATTAGTCTTTTTTTTCTTTCTTTATTTTTTTCCTTTTTCACTCAAGGTGCTCATCTCATTATTTAAACAAGACGTTACAATCTATTCATAATTTATCATATTTAATAAAAGTAAATTTATTTTTCCTACCTAACAAGCAAGACTTTTGATATATATTCCAAACATGTACTGACAATTACTTTTGTCACGAGCCACAAGTTGGGCTTAAACTTTCCCGTGGACCCGGTACGATCGAGATATATATTAAAAATTGAATAATGATACGTGTAACATTTTTTACAATATTTTTTACAATACATATGATGTAAAATGAAGATATTTTTATAAAATCATATAAGATATTTTAGGATAATATTTCTCATTTTAAAATATAATTATAAAATATATTATGAAAAGTATTGTGTTTATTATTTTTCTTAAAAATTAATATTGAACACAATGATATGGTCAATTTAGGTCGACTTGATTAATTAATCATTATGTTACTTTCAGATCATTAATATCGTGTACTGACCTGATTATTTATGATAAATGTCGATATACAATTGCCATTAGTCTTTTTTTTCTTTCTTTATTTTTTTCCTTTTTCACTCAAGGTGCTCATCTCATTATTTAAACAAGACGTTACAATCTATTCATAATTTATCATATTTAATAAAAGTAAATTTATTTTTCCTACCTAACAAGCAAGACTTTTGATATATATTCCAAACATGTACTGACAATTACTTTTGTCACGAGCCACAAGTTGGGCTTAAACTTTCCCGTGGACCCGGTACGATCGAGATATATATTAAAAATTGAATAATGATACGTGTAACATTTTTTACAATATTTTTTACAATACATATGATGTAAAATGAAGATATTTTTATAAAATCATATAAGATATTTTAGGATAATATTTCTCATTTTAAAATATAATTATAAAATATATTATGAAAAGTATTGTGTTTATTATTTTTCTTAAAAATTAATATTGAACACAATGATATGGTCAATTTAGGTCGACTTGATTAATTAATCATTATGTTACTTTCAGATCATTAATATCGTGTACTGACCTGATTATTTATGATAAATGTCGATATACAATTGCCATTAGTCTTTTTTTTCTTTCTTTATTTTTTTCCTTTTTCACTCAAGGTGCTCATCTCATTATTTAAACAAGACGTTACAATCTATTCATAATTTATCATATTTAATAAAAGTAAATTTATTTTTCCTACCTAACAAGCAAGACTTTTGATATATATTCCAAACATGTACTGACAATTACTTTTGTCACGAGCCACAAGTTGGGCTTAAACTTTCCCGTGGACCCGGTACGATCGAGATATATATTAAAAATTGAATAATGATACGTGTAACATTTTTTACAATATTTTTTACAATACATATGATGTAAAATGAAGATATTTTTATAAAATCATATAAGATATTTTAGGATAATATTTCTCATTTTAAAATATAATTATAAAATATATTATGAAAAGTATTGTGTTTATTATTTTTCTTAAAAATTAATATTGAACACAATGATATGGTCAATTTAGGTCGACTTGATTAATTAATCATTATGTTACTTTCAGATCATTAATATCGTGTACTGACCTGATTATTTATGATAAATGTCGATATACAATTGCCATTAGTCTTTTTTTTCTTTCTTTATTTTTTTCCTTTTTCACTCAAGGTGCTCATCTCATTATTTAAACAAGACGTTACAATCTATTCATAATTTATCATATTTAATAAAAGTAAATTTATTTTTCCTACCTAACAAGCAAGACTTTTGATATATATTCCAAACATGTACTGACAATTACTTTTGTCACGAGCCACAAGTTGGGCTTAAACTTTCCCGTGGACCCGGTACGATCGAGATATATATTAAAAATTGAATAATGATACGTGTAACATTTTTTACAATATTTTTTACAATACATATGATGTAAAATGAAGATATTTTTATAAAATCATATAAGATATTTTAGGATAATATTTCTCATTTTAAAATATAATTATAAAATATATTATGAAAAGTATTGTGTTTATTATTTTTCTTAAAAATTAATATTGAACACAATGATATGGTCAATTTAGGTCGACTTGATTAATTAATCATTATGTTACTTTCAGATCATTAATATCGTGTACTGACCTGATTATTTATGATAAATGTCGATATACAATTGCCATTAGTCTTTTTTTTCTTTCTTTATTTTTTTCCTTTTTCACTCAAGGTGCTCATCTCATTATTTAAACAAGACGTTACAATCTATTCATAATTTATCATATTTAATAAAAGTAAATTTATTTTTCCTACCTAACAAGCAAGACTTTTGATATATATTCCAAACATGTACTGACAATTACTTTTGTCACGAGCCACAAGTTGGGCTTAAACTTTCCCGTGGACCCGGTACGATCGAGATATATATTAAAAATTGAATAATGATACGTGTAACATTTTTTACAATATTTTTTACAATACATATGATGTAAAATGAAGATATTTTTATAAAATCATATAAGATATTTTAGGATAATATTTCTCATTTTAAAATATAATTATAAAATATATTATGAAAAGTATTGTGTTTATTATTTTTCTTAAAAATTAATATTGAACACAATGATATGGTCAATTTAGGTCGACTTGATTAATTAATCATTATGTTACTTTCAGATCATTAATATCGTGTACTGACCTGATTATTTATGATAAATGTCGATATACAATTGCCATTAGTCTTTTTTTTCTTTCTTTATTTTTTTCCTTTTTCACTCAAGGTGCTCATCTCATTATTTAAACAAGACGTTACAATCTATTCATAATTTATCATATTTAATAAAAGTAAATTTATTTTTCCTACCTAACAAGCAAGACTTTTGATATATATTCCAAACATGTACTGACAATTACTTTTGTCACGAGCCACAAGTTGGGCTTAAACTTTCCCGTGGACCCGGTACGATCGAGATATATATTAAAAATTGAATAATGATACGTGTAACATTTTTTACAATATTTTTTACAATACATATGATGTAAAATGAAGATATTTTTATAAAATCATATAAGATATTTTAGGATAATATTTCTCATTTTAAAATATAATTATAAAATATATTATGAAAAGTATTGTGTTTATTATTTTTCTTAAAAATTAATATTGAACACAATGATATGGTCAATTTAGGTCGACTTGATTAATTAATCATTATGTTACTTTCAGATCATTAATATCGTGTACTGACCTGATTATTTATGATAAATGTCGATATACAATTGCCATTAGTCTTTTTTTTCTTTCTTTATTTTTTTCCTTTTTCACTCAAGGTGCTCATCTCATTATTTAAACAAGACGTTACAATCTATTCATAATTTATCATATTTAATAAAAGTAAATTTATTTTTCCTACCTAACAAGCAAGACTTTTGATATATATTCCAAACATGTACTGACAATTACTTTTGTCACGAGCCACAAGTTGGGCTTAAACTTTCCCGTGGACCCGGTACGATCGAGATATATATTAAAAATTGAATAATGATACGTGTAACATTTTTTACAATATTTTTTACAATACATATGATGTAAAATGAAGATATTTTTATAAAATCATATAAGATATTTTAGGATAATATTTCTCATTTTAAAATATAATTATAAAATATATTATGAAAAGTATTGTGTTTATTATTTTTCTTAAAAATTAATATTGAACACAATGATATGGTCAATTTAGGTCGACTTGATTAATTAATCATTATGTTACTTTCAGATCATTAATATCGTGTACTGACCTGATTATTTATGATAAATGTCGATATACAATTGCCATTAGTCTTTTTTTTCTTTCTTTATTTTTTTCCTTTTTCACTCAAGGTGCTCATCTCATTATTTAAACAAGACGTTACAATCTATTCATAATTTATCATATTTAATAAAAGTAAATTTATTTTTCCTACCTAACAAGCAAGACTTTTGATATATATTCCAAACATGTACTGACAATTACTTTTGTCACGAGCCACAAGTTGGGCTTAAACTTTCCCGTGGACCCGGTACGATCGAGATATATATTAAAAATTGAATAATGATACGTGTAACATTTTTTACAATATTTTTTACAATACATATGATGTAAAATGAAGATATTTTTATAAAATCATATAAGATATTTTAGGATAATATTTCTCATTTTAAAATATAATTATAAAATATATTATGAAAAGTATTGTGTTTATTATTTTTCTTAAAAATTAATATTGAACACAATGATATGGTCAATTTAGGTCGACTTGATTAATTAATCATTATGTTACTTTCAGATCANACCCACCGCATACATAGCCAGGCATCCTCTGACCCCCGCCAGCCCGAGGAGTCACAGAATCGGATCAAGAGTGCTACCATCCCGTCCAAGTGCAGGGCAAAAGCCACAGGGGACGACACTCAGTATATTCCGCTCCCGAGTGTCTAGAGGAGCTCCACCGAGATAATACCTCATCTCGACTTGGGGGTGATACACATGCACCCGAAAATCCTTAAACACAATTTCTTAAAATACGTGTAACACCCCGTATTTTAGTGTATTTTAATGAAGGATTATTTTAATTAATTTAATAATTGATTCTCTAGTTTTAAAATTTTGGGAGTTTTAGAATATTATTTTATAATATTTTAAGTTGTGAAAATTATTTTATTGGGCTTTCTTCTTATTAATTATTATTTTGGATTTAAATTGATCTTTGATTTAAATTTGTTTGTTTATGGGTTTTAAAATTATTATTGTTTTATTTAAAGCATTTCACTGCGTTTGATTAATTTTAATTAGTGTTATGCAATTTAATTGCCTTTTATTTTAAAGTATGTTATTGTTGGAGTTTAATATTTTATTTTAATTAGTTTTAAGTTTAAGTTGATTTATTTAATTTGCCGTTTTAAAAATAGTGTTTTTGAGGATCAGTTGTGACTCGAAAGTAGTGAGGATTGGACCTCATTTCTTTTCCCCATCTTTTCTTTTTCCTCTTTCCTTTTTCTCTTCCTTTTCTTTTCTTTTCTTTCTTTTTCTTCTTTCTTCCCATCGGTTTCGCCCAGCCGTTGCACTCTCTCTCTCCTCTCCCACGTGTTTTCGGTCTACAGCCACCGGTGCCGCCTCCGGCCGACCGTGGTCGACACTGCCGACACCACCGGATTCCCCACCTGCCGGCGAGCTACCCCTCCAAATCCCAGCCCACGCCGCACCGTCGTTAGCCTCCGAGAGCCGTGCGAAGCCGTGAGCTTCCTCCTCCCTTTCCGCCGCCGTCCGGCCACCAAATTTCTACCACTTCTTCACCGGCCCAATACCAAGCTTTTCCACCCAAACCCAGCCCCGATCCGTCGCCGGAGCCGCCCGTGCGAGCTCCACTTCCGATTTGCACTTTGTGGTCTTAAACCACCGTTTCGGCAGCCACCCACGGCCAACCTTCACTACCATTAGCTTCACCGACCTCATTAGGCCCTACCCTATCAATTTCAAGTCTTCGTTTGACTCCGTTGAAATTTGAGTTTACAGTGTATTCGGCCACAGTGTTTTTACACTGTGAAGTTGCTGATTTGGTACTTCCAGTTCCTCCGTGATCCTCCTAAAATTATTATCAAGCGCTGTAAGTATTTCTCCAAAAGACTTTTAAGATTTTAATATATTTTTGCACTAACTTGTTTTATAAATTGTGAATTGGTTATCTGGTTGTGCTGATAACTGTTGGTTGTTGATTTCATGGCATTGTGCACGCATGCGTGGGTATGTGTGTGTTTTGAGAAAATTGTATTTAAGGCTTTTTGGGTGCGTGTGTATCACCCCCAAGCCGAGATGGGATATTATCTCGGTGGAGCTCCTCTGGACACTCGGGAGCGGAATATACTGAGTGTCGTCCCCTAGGGCTTTTGGCTGGGACTTGGACGGGATGGTAGCACTCTCGATCCGACTCTGTGACTCCTCGGGCTGGCGGGGGTCAGAGGATGCCTGGCTATGTACGGGGTGGGCGCAGAACTGGGTATCACTCATGTATCACTTGCACGGTCGTTACTCGTGGGGTGAAGATGGGAAGCCAGAGTATGTGGATGGTCCCTAGGGGAGGCCATGGTGCATACGGTTAAAATTGAAATTAATGTAATTATTCCTGGATTGTTAATTTGTGCCAAATGGTGTTGTTGGCATGTGTGGAAAAATTATGATTTTCGAGAAATGGTGTTTTCTCGGGTTTTATGCTTGGGTCATCATGTGCATGCATAGCGTTGGTTGTTTAAATATATTTATGGTCTTTGAGTTTTTTGGGTTTTACTTACCTGCGGTTCCATTTTGTGGGACTGTAGTTTTTTTTGTTGCAGCTTTTGAGGAGGCTGAGCCCGAGGATGCGGCTCTGCCTGATAAGTTGGGACATTGGCTATATTTGTGTATTTGAAGATTATTGCTGCTTTTGCTTATTGTATTTTATTTGATTTGATATTGTTTTGTAAACAAAATTGTATTATGTTGACATGTGAATTTTCAGTACTCTGATATTGTATTAAACTCTGGTACTTAGTTATTTGACTTAACCGTTCCGCTGCGTATTTTATTGTACACGTGTTGCATTGCACACACTCAGCACATGTCGATGGGGTGCGTGACCGTGTTGTCATCATCCCGGGTGTCTCGATTTCCGTGTGTGTCCGTACATGAAAGTTGGGGGCGCCACAATACGCACCCACGCATGCATGCACAATGCCATGAAAGCAACAAATTACCAACAACCAACAGTTATCAGTATCAACAGATAACCAAAACACAGTTTATAAAACAGGTTAGCGTAAAAATATATTAAAGTCTTAAAAGTCTTTTGCAGAAATACTTACAGCGTTTGATAATAATTTAGGAGGATCACGGAGGAACTGGAAGCACCAAAACAGCAATTCCACAGTGTAAAAACAATGTGGTCGAAATATACAGTGTACCCAAATTCCAACGGAGTCAAACGAAGACTTGAAATTGATAGGGTAGGGCCTAATGAGGTCGGTGAAGCTAATGGTATCGAAAGTTGGCCGTGGGTGGCTGCCGAAACGGCAGTTTAAGGCCACGAAGTTCAAATCGGAGTGGGCGTTCGTATGGGTGGCTCCGGCGATGGATCGGGGCAAAAAATGGGTCGGTTAGGAAGGCAAGGTGTCGGTGATGAAGTGGTGAAGAAATGGTGGCCGGACGGCGGTGGAACGGTGAAGAGAAGCCTGCGGCTTCGCACTGCTACTGGCGGCGTTAGCCGGCCTGAAAATTGAAGGGCAAGGTCGCCGGCACAGGGGGAGGGGAATGGCACCGGCGGTGTCGACCACGGCGGCCAGCAACGGCGACGGCAAGGGTAAAGCTAAACTGAACGTGAGAGAGGAGAGAGAGAGTGCGAGCTGTGCGGTCCGAACGGGAAAAAGAGAAGGAAAAAGAAGAAAAAGAAAAGAAAAGGAAGAGAAAAAGAAAAGAGGAAAAGAAAAGATGTGGAAAAGAAATGAGGTACAATTCTTACAACTTTCGAGTCACAACTGATCCTCAAAAATATTATTTTTAAAACAGTAAATTTAATAAATCAGTTTAAACTTAAAACTAATTAAAATAAAATATTAAACTCCAATAATAATCATTCTTTAAAATAAAAAGCAATATAATTTGTAGAACACTAATTAAAATTATGAAAGCACATAAAAATAATTCTTGATTTAAAAATCGTAAAATAATCTCGCGTAAACATGTTTAAATTAAATTAAACGGCTCAAAATTAAATATTAAATTAAAAAGCCCTTCAATAAAATGCATGTAAAAATCGGGGTGTTACAACCTCCCCCTCTTAAAATAAATTTCGTCCTCGAAATTGTAGGGTCAATCATCAATGCTAAAGACAGGCATGAAATGCAACAAAAAGATAGGCTTAAGAGATATACCACCATTTATTCAAACAAATACGGGTATTGCTCTCTCAAGTCTGCTTCTCTTTCCCAAGAGAAATCTTGAGCTAACGGATCACCCCAAGCTATATTCACCAAAGGTATCAACTTAGATCTCAACCTTTGTTCCTTCCAATCTACAATCTGCGTCGGGGCAACCTCATAAGTAAGGTCAGGCTGAAGTTGAATGCGTTCTGGATCAACAAAACGCGGCTCTTGCTGACCAAAATTTTTCTTCAACGAGGACACATGGAACACATTATGAACTTCTCCAAAATACTCTGGCAGGGCAATTCTATAAGCAACAGCCCCAACCTTCTCCAAAATCTAAAAAGGTCCAACATACCTTGGGCTAAGCTTTTCTCTCTTACCAAAGCGCTTAACGCCTTTCATAGGAGAGACTTTGAGATAAATCCAATCACCTTCCTCAAAAGACAAGTCTCTTCTCCTTGAATCAGTATAGCTTTTCTGTTAACTCTGCGCTGCTGCCATTTTAGCTCTTATAATTCGGACCTGCTCTTGCATTTCTTGGATTAATTCAGGCCCAATTAATTTTCTCTCGCTGACTTCATCCCAACACAAAGGAGATTTGCACTTTCTCCCATACAACGCCTCATATGGAGAAATCTAAATGGAAGCATGGAAGCTATTATTATAAGAAAACTCTATAAGCGGCAGATGATTTTCCCAGCTTCCCTGAAATTCCATAATACACGCTCTTAGCATATCCTCCAAGGTCTGAATAGTATGCTCAGATGAACCATCAGTCTGAGGGTGATAAGCAGTACTAAACTTCAAATTAGTGCCTAGCGTTGCCTGCAAACGCTTCCAAAAACGCGACACGAACCGCGGGTCTCTGTTCGACACAATACTCTTGGGTACTCCATGCAACCTCACAATCTCCTTAATATACAACCGCGCTAATTTACCCAAAGAGTCAGCATTATTTACAGGCAAGAAATGAGCACTCTTGGTCAACCTGTCCACAATCACCCAAATTGAATTCTTTCCTCTTGGAGTCATTGGCAAACCCATAGAAAAATCCATAGTAATATCATCCCACTTCCATTCAGGAATAGGAAGTGATTGAAGCTTACCAGCGGGTCTTTGATGTTCAGCTTTCACTTGGCGACAAGTGCCACACTTCTCAATGAACAGGGCAATATCAGTCTTCATCCTTTCCCACCAAAAATTTTTCTGCAAATCTCGATACATCTTCGTGCTGCCAGAATGAACTAAATAAGGAGCTGCATGAGCTTCGGCCAATATTCGCTCCTTAAATTCTGAATCTCGAGGAATAACTCTACGATTCTGAAATCGAAGAATGCCATCCTTATCTAAACTGAAATGCAAAGGTCCTTTAGACTTCCTGACTTTCTTCCTGATATTCAGCAACTTCGGGTCTTTTCTCTGAAGAGTCTTTAATTCCTCAAAATCAACAACTCGGACATCCAATACGGAGGATAATAATTCTTCTTACTGCGAACTCTCAATAAGAAGTCTTCTCATCCCACAAAGAAGAGAGTCCACACCTGAAGATTCTGCCTTAACTAAAAATTCTGATTTCCGACTCAGCGCATCAGCAACTAAATTTGCCTTACCCGGATGGTACTTGATCTCACACTGGTAGTCACTAATCAGCTCAAGCCAACGCCTCTGCCTCAGGTTGAGATTCTTCGGAGAAAATAAATGCTTCAAACTTTTATGGTTAGTGTAAACTTCACACACCACACCATAAAGATAATGACGCCAGATCTTGAGAGCAAAAACTATAGCTGCCAACTCTAAGTCATGAGTAGGATAATTCTTTTCATGCTCTTTTAGCTGACGAGATGCCTAAGCAACAATCGGTCCTTCCTGCATAAGAACACACCCTAACCCAAACTTGGATGCGTCACTGAAAACCACAAAAGGCTTATTTGACTCCGGAAGAGCCAATACTGGTGCCGATGTCAACCTTCTCTTCAGTTCTTGGAAATTTCTCTCATACTTATCTGACCAAATAAATTCAACATTCTTTCTAGTCAATGCAGTAAGAGGTCCAGACAATCAAGAAAATCCTTCTACAAATCTTCGATAATATCCAGCAAGTCCCAAAAAACTGCGAATTTCACGCACTGTTGAAGGACGTGGCCAAGACAAAACAGCTTCCACCTTGCTAGGATCAACAGCCACTCCATCTCGAGAAGTTACATGCCCAAGAAACTTAACTTCCTCCAACCAGAATTCACATTTACTTAACTTAGCATACAATTGATGTTCCCTCAATTTCCCAAGCACCAAACGAAGGTGATAAGCATGCTCCTCCAAGTCTCGGGAATAAATCATGATATCATCAATGAATACCACCACAAAAGAATCCAGATACGGTCGAAATACTCGGTTCATTAAATCCATAAAAGCTGCAGGAGCATTAGTCAACCCAAAAGGCATCACCTTGAATTCATAATGCCCATATCTTGATCTAAAGGTCGTTTTGGGTACATCTTTATCTCTTATCCTTAATTGATAATACCCTGACCTCAAATCAATCTTAGAAAATACTGCTGCACCTTGAAGCTGATCAAATAAATCATCAATTCTTGGAAGAGGATATTTGGTCTTGATGGTCACCTTGTTGAGCTCTCTATAATCAATGCACATCTGGAGAGTACCATCTTTCTTTTTAACAAATAAAACTGGTGCTCCCCATGGCAAAGTGCTCGGCTGAATAAACCCCTTATCAACCAATTCTTGCAGCTGAATCTTCAACTCTTTTAACCCTGCTGGTGCCATACGGTAAGGAGCCTTGTGCACTGGAGCTGCTCCAGGTTCCAAATTAATAACAAACTCTATTTCACGAACTGGAAGCAACCCAGGCAAATCCTCTACAAAGACGTATGGAAATTCTTCAACAACGGGAATATCCATCAAAGTCTTATTTCCAGATGGCGAAGAAACCACTTAGACTAGGAAAGCATCCGCCCCACAAGCTATATCTTTCTTCGCTTGCATTGCTGATATAACTGTTGGCTTCGCTCTTAGCTTACTTCCCACATACTCAAAGAAATCCCCATCCGGAAGTTGAAAGCTAACCATCCGATTTCTGCAATTAATACTTGCAAAATACCGATACAACCAATCCATTCCAAGAATAATATCAAAACCCAGCGACTTGAAAGCAATTAAATCTGCATCAAGCGTCCTTCCACCAAAATCCAAAGGACAACTCAAAGCGATTTTAGAGCAACACACCATCTCCGCATTAGGAAAAGCCACAACCAAATACTGGGGTAAGGGCTCCGTGACCAAGTTACATAGCCGCGCAAAGGTGGCTAATACAAAAGACTAAGACGCCCTCGAATCAAACAACGTACAAGCATAAAAATCATAGAGGCGAACTTTTCCTGAAGCACACATACACCCAAACAAATTCAAGCAAACAATTTACACCAAACACCAAATCCAAAAAATTAAATTAAACTCATACCTGTAATCACACCAGCATCTTGAGTAGCTAGCGACTCATAATTCACGTCTCCAGGGGTCATAGAATAAACTCTGGCTTGAACCATTTGCCTCTGGTTAGCTCCTCCACCACGTCGACCCCCTTGACTTCTCTGAGTTTGGTTAGGGTACTCACGGTATAGATGTCCCGGCTGGCCACATCTATCACATCGAATCCCACTCGGGGGACACTCGCCCTCGTGAGCTCTATTACACCTGGGGCAAACTGGAGCTCGACCTCCCATACGTACCCCAAGGGCTGCTTGAGGTTGAGACCCAATCCTCTGAACAAACTTCTGTGGAGACCCAGAATTGCTACCTTCTCCAGCAAAACTCCTCCTCTTCTGGCCTAGAGGGGAGCTTACAGCCAAACTATTTTCTCGCTTCACCATAGTAGCTGATTAAGTGTCAAAAACTACATGATTAGATTGCTAAATTGAATAAATTGTTTCACTAAAAACTGAATTAAGCACTTAATTATGTAGTAATTTTTAATACTTGACTCATTGATAAAATTATAAGATTTTGCACTTAAAATGATTTATAATGTAGCTTGTAAAATCATATCAAAATTAATGTCTCAATTTTATCCCTAATTGTGAATACTTAATCTTAATTTTTATAGGGGTATCTTTGGAAATGAATTGATGTAGGGTATTTTTGAAATGAGATGGAAAGGAGCTCGGCAGTCAACAGACTAACGCACAGCCGGATTCACGTTTGGCCTCAGCACTCACGCACGAACTCACGCACGAAGAAGGAAGAGCAGTTCACGTGGAGAAAGGTGGCGGAAAAAAAAAGAAAAAGAAAGAAAAAGAAAAGGAGGAGGGAGAGCCGACATTAATGTAGGGATTGGATTGAATTCTTTTTGGTTTTATGTACTTTTTGAGTCGGCAGTTTACTTCCTATTCTCATTGGTTTTACTTTTTTTCATTTTTACTTTTTCTTTTTCGTTTCATTGCTTTTTGTTTTGCTTCAGCCGACAGTTTGCATATACCATTGGATTATTGTTTTCGCTTAGATACTCTCTCTCTTTCATTAGTTAATTGCTCTCTGCATTTTTTTATTGTTTTCGTAGCAGACATTTGGATCTCTCTCGATTTTCATTCGGTAACAGTTTATTTTTCTGCTTTTGTTTTCATTCTTACGTTTCAGACTATTACTCGGCAGCTTCATTCTATTATATTTACCTTTAGTTTATCATTACGCCTGCCATTTTATTCACATTGCAATTTCATTATTTTAGTTTTATTTTCGGTATTTGTTGTCGTAGAACATTATCATTCCCATCTGCAATTTTATTTATATAGTAATTCTAAATGTTAGGGTTCATTATTTTTGAGTATTTTACTAATTTAGAAATGATAGGCTAGATTTTTAGCTTGGGATTCAATGAGTAACCTATGACTGTTTGGGGTTGTATTTTCTTCAAGTTTATGGACTTTTGAGTGATTAACTTGATAGATTGTATTTCATTTTGCCTATAGAAAGGATTAAAATTCTATGTACTTGAACTTGATCAGTCGTAGACGTAAAGGCACGATTGATGCTTGAACTCGTGACAAGATTTTGATGGCTTTCTTTCACTTTACATTTGTTGTACAATCTGTCAAGTACCTTGATTATATTAAAAAGTGTGCCTATTGTTTAATTAACCGATCATAATCTCTTGGAATGAGAAAATGATTGAGAGAAGATGAAAATTAGATGTAAATCCAACTTCAAATCAGAAATGGGCGAAAATTGCATCTCAAGTGTTTGTTTTATTGTTTCTTTCAAGTTTAATTCAACTTTTACATATTGCATTTTTTTACTTTTCATCTCTTTTAGTCAAGATAATCTTTACACTAAAATCTCACATATGCTGTGATAATCCTTTGTCCCTGTGGAATACGATCCTGGACTTATCCTTGATACAACTTGACACTTCTACACTTGGAAGCACATTTGAGATCGAGTCAGTAGCCAGATCAATCAACTCATGGAGAGAGGTAATTCTCTGACAAATCATGAATCTACGTATCTCAGGACGCAGACTTTCTTGAAATCGCTCCACTTGCAACTCTTCAGTGGCAATAAGATGGGGCGCAAAACGCCCAAGCTCCAAGAAAGCACGTGAATACTAGTCCACCGTCATATTCCCCTAGACCAGATTATTGAATTCCCGAGCTTTCTGCCTTCTCACAGCAGGAGGGAAAAATCGATCATCAAACTCCTTTTTAAAACGCTGCCACGACTCAGCGGCTAAGGATCCAAACTCTCTTTCCAGGAGATTCCGCTTCGCCCTCCACCAATTTGCTGCTTCTCCTTGCAACAAATAATTGGCATACAGAACTTGTTGAGCTTCAGTGCACCCACAAATCTCAAATGTCCTCTCAATCCCATTGATCCAACCTTCAGCTTGGAGAGGATCTTCTACTCCAAAGAACATAGGGGTCTTATGCTTAAGAAACCTCTCATAAGAGCACCCCATTTGCATAACCAAGTTTTGATTAACTGGTGGCGGTCTGATATTTTGGTGAAAGAGGTCAGCCATTCTAATCAAGGCTCTAGCAATGGCATTATCCATCTCGCCGTGAGATGATTCCTCCATAGGTTCCTTATCTTGTCTCCTTGGCCTTACCATTTTTTGTCAAAGCATAAACCTCAACCTCACTTTAGTTCCGGTTAGAACGCAAACTAATATAAATAAAACAATTTAAAATAAATAAATAACATAAAACAATTAAAACAAATAAAACAACACAATAAACATAACTAAAATAATTTCAAAACTACTTCAAATCAAGCTTAAAAATTCTGGTACTTCACCTAAGGCACATGTGGCTTTACCCAGAGCCAAACCGCTCTGATACGACCTGTGGCGCCCCCAACTTCCATGTACAGACACACACGAAAATCGAGACACCGGGATGATAACGATATGGTCACGCACCCCATCGACATGTGCTGAGTATGTGCAATGCAACACGTGTACAATAAATAATACGCAGCGGAAAGTTTAAGTCAAATAACTAAGTACCAGAGTTTAATACAATACCAGAGTACTGAAAATCCACATGTCAACGTAATACGATTTTTGTTTACAAACCAACGCCAAATCAAATAAAATACAATAAGCATAAACAGCAATAATCTTGAAATACAAATATAGCCAATGTCCCTACTCCTCAGGAGGAGCCGCATCCTCGAGCTCAGCCTCCTTAAAACCTGTATCAAAATCTACAGTACTAAAAAGATGGTACCGTAGGTAAGTAAAATCCAAAATGCTCAAAGACAATAAATATATTAAAACAACTAACGCTATGCATGCACATGATGACCCAAGCATAAAAATCTGAGAAAAAATACCATTTCTCGAAAATCACAATTTTTTTCCACACACGCCAAAAATGACCATTTGGCATAAAATAAAATCCAGGAATAATTACATTAATTCCAATTTTAACCGTATGCACCATGGTCTCCCCTAGGGACCATCCACATACTCTGGCTTCCCATCTTCACCCCACGGGTAACGACCGTGCAAGTGATACATGAGTGATGCCCAATTCCACGCCCACCGCGTACATAGCCAGGCATCCTCTGAGCCCCGCCAGTCCGAGGAGTCATGGAGTCGGATCGAGAGCGCTACCATTCCGTCCAAGTCCCAGGCAAAAGCTCCAGAGGACGACACTCAGTATATTCCACTCCCGAGTGTCCAGAGGAGCTCCACCGAGATAATACCCCATCTCGGCTTGGGGGTGATACACACGCACCCGAAAATCCTTAAACACAGTTTCTTAAAATACACACCCACACATGCGTGCACAATGCCATGAAAGCAACAAATTACCAATAACCAACAGTTATCAGTATCAACAGATAACCAAAACAAAGTTTATAAAATAGGTTAGTGAAAAAATATATTAAAGTCTTAAAAGTCTTTTGGAGAAATATTTACAGCGTTTGATAATAATTTAGGAGGATCATGGAGGAACTGGAAGCACCAAAACAGCAATTCCACAGTGTAAAAACACTGTGGCCGAAATTACAGTCGGAACCGTTTGTGGTAACCTATATCATTCCCTATGGGGCGGTTGAAGTCCATCACGAGACAAAAGGCACATTTAAAGTAAATGGACAGAGGTTAAAACCCTATATGGATAGAGACTTTAACTCAGAAAAGTGTTCCATCGATCTCGCCAGTAATAAATGATGAGAGAACAATGTCTAGTTATAGACTTTATTTAAAGCGCTTTTGAGAGGCAACAAAAGTTTATTTTATTTTATTTTATTAAGTTTTATTTTTGCTTCATATTATTCCATTTCTTTCATCTTGCAGGAACGAAAAGGCAAGGAGATCTCCAAGGAGTACACGGCTGCACCTTCAAGGAAAATATTCAATTGGTAGAACTGGAAACAATCAGGGGAGCATCTCTAACATTCTCTCATTCTTTGCTTTAGTTTTTCTTCATTTTTCCCATTGAGGACAATGTGATATTTAAGTTTTGGGGGGGGGGGGGGGGGAAATGATATTATTTTATTCAAATAATAATAATAATAATAATAATGATGATGATGATGATGATAAAAACAATATGGTTTGATGAATAAAAAGCCTATGATAAGAATATGAAATTGATTATACTTTTTGGGGAAAATTCTCATTGCTTAAGTCTAGTTGTTAATTATTTACTTGATCTTACTTAATTTGATATTTCCTATGTTCAATGAATGCTTCTTGTGATTATTAATTGTTTTGAGTACCTAGAGAAATTTTATGTGAATTTTGTGAATTTATATGGTCTCAACTTACTCTAGAACTTGTTTGATTATACTCGAGGTGAAATCCCAGACAAAATATTACTAGGGAAATGATTAACGCATTCTTTGGACCGATTGAGCCTTTCAAGCTTACCTGTTTCTTCTCTTTATCTCTAGTCCCCTCCTTTGAGCTTTATTGAAATATATTTTGGCCTTATATTTTTCTTTCTTGTAAACCTCATATTCTTGATCCTAATTGAGCTTAAACACTGATATCCTTATCTTTCAAGAGAACTCAGTTTACACAAAGTCACAGACTCACAAGAGCATGAAAGGCAAGAAAGGTAGAAGGTCTACAAGTAAAGTAATTATATCAATATTATCAAAATCATAAGTTCGGGGGTGTGAAAAGTCAACTTGTCTACTGTGTGGCCAACAAGAAAAGGCCGATGAGAGTCATCCACAAAGGCAGTCGAAAAGGTATGAATATTTTCAAAAGAAGAAGAAGAAGAAGAATTCTGATCTGCCGAATAAAGGGGTAAAGAGAGAGATACTTGAAAGTGCAGTAAAGAAAGAGATACTTGAAAGTGCAATAAAGAGAGGTGTGTTGAGAGATGTACAAAGATTGAGAAGAGATGTTTGTGTTAGAAGTGAGAATGTTCTATTTATTCTGTTAGTGTTCAAACTTAAGTTCTCTTGCTTTGTTTGAATCCTACATTTTCTTTGTAGCCCTCATCCTAATCTTATATTACAAGCTTAATAAAGACCTATTGATCCATAGTGATTGTTTCTGTTCTACATTAGTGGAGAGTGATTTGAAAAGTAAGTCTATAGAGTTTTTAGAGATCCATTATTTATTTACTTGTTTGCATAAAACTATCCAGAAAGCTAATGATGAAGTGAGAATGATGGCTATGTATGAATATGAGAATGGATAATGCAGTGGAATTGAGTTTTGAATTAACTTTTGGACTTGATTGATCTTGAATGATTTCTTTGAATTATAGACTTCAGACAATCTTTTAGGAAATAAATTTTGTGAATCAAACCAATACTGATTTTAATTGTCTTTTCTTTTCTTCTCTGCTCGAGGGCGAGCAAAGTTTAAGTTTGAGAGTATTTGATAAATGTTATTTTTATATGATTTTTATCATTATTTTATTTATGAAAAGTGTCATTTTCCCTTCAATACTATTGATTTTATTTTATTTCTATATATTTTTATTTATTGTCTTGTATTTGAAGGAATGAGAAGATTTAGTGCAAAAGGAGAGCATTTTGGTGCAAAAGAATAGACTACGGATCCAGACCGATGAGAGATATTGAGATTTGAAAAGAGCTTATGAGATTTGGGAGAAGAGCCTTGTCCCGTGGGCAGCAAAGAGATTTTTTTCACCCAAAGGCGAGAAGACTTAACTCTCGGTAGGCGAGAAAACTGGCGACCAAAAGGCATGACTAGAATGCGTGAAGACTTGGCGACAAGGCTCTAGGCGGTTAGATTAGGCGACTAATCTAACGACCAACTTAAAAGACCAACCTAAACAACATCGTGGGCAACAACTAGAAAAGGCAAGATGAGTCTTTTATCCCAGTCAGAAGTCTTTCAACTCAGTAGGCGAGACGAGGGTTGTGTGGTCTTTGTAACATCCACACTTGTTCATTTGTGACCTCCACACCAGTTATATTCAGTGCACACAGTATCTACCCAGTAGGATAATTCCTCCCAACCGGGATCAATCTACTGCTGACCACTAAATCCGAGTTCCCCAATCAATCTGTTGGCGACCGAATCCTCCCGAACCCCGCAATTCAAGTTGCATATCACTAAATCTTCCATCTTAGATAATCCTGTTATTCTTGGAATAATTCATTTTATGTTAACATTTATCTTTAGAAACTATTTTCCTGATCTTTAGGTGAAATTATAGCCGCAGTTATCTTTCCAGATTTGAGTTTCGACATCTATTTAATCCTGTCTTGTGGGATGAATAGGGAGGGTTCTGAATCAGGGTTTTGTTTTAAGTTTTAGAGAGTCTGAGTTTAGGTTTCGATAGTTCAGAGTTTATTATTTGAGTTTCTTTCAAGGAGGCAGATCTGGGGGAGCAGAGGTGAAAACCGCATACTTCATCAATTAACTCTAACAAAGAACACCAGTTTTATTATTTTTCTTTTTAATTTCATTATGAACTAATTTTATTTTCTAGAGTTTTGATGTAGCCTAGCATTGAACACAATTTATATTCCAAGTTATTTTATTTTCAATATTTCCATGATTGAATGTTTATTCCTTATTCTTAATGCTTACAATATTCTAGATAACTATTGTCCAATCTTTTAGATTGCAATGAGATCGAGAGGTGATTTTTTATTAAAGCTCTATGATTCAACACCATTAGTTGAGCGAAAGCAGAGATGCTTTACTGCGACTAGTGTGATTTTCAAGAAAAATCCAAAGAACTTAACGAGTCTCCAATTAGTTAAATTCACATAGAGATATGGAGTTATTAGTTGGAGATATTTTTTGTATTATTCGAGAGAAAATATTGAATAGTTAAGGGATTTTTATCATCAACTTGGGATAATTGAGATTCTATAACAAAGAAAATTAAATTGTGTGGGATTTGCTAGGTGAAGTCAAATGCTCTAGATCTATTCTTATTATTTTTTTAAAATCTTAATTTTAATTTTCCTTTTTTCAATTTAATTTATATAAACCATTCTTCAAATTTCAGTTTTACAAGTAGTAACTAATTTAGTCAATTTCAATACTCAATAGCATAATTATTCCCTGTGGGTTCGATAACCGTTCTCTTTAAAACACTTTATTACTTGTTACGATTCTGTGCACTTGCAGATATATTTTTATGCGAACACTTATCACAAAGATCAAGTCTATCTATTAAAGATTACTTGCACCCAACATGGTAGATCTAGCATACAGGCCCAAGACTAAGACACTATGGCTCTACGTATTCTAATGCGGTGAAACCAGAAAACTTGCCATAGATTAACATCCAATTTGTCATATAAATATATATATATCAAAATTAAGAAACCAAGAAGGACTCATATCAGAAACTTGGTGTAGCATGAATCTAAACCAAGCTTTAATATAGTCATGGTAAGAGAAAACAATTTTAGAATCTACAAGTCTTTTGGAGGACAAAGGGTTGGTACCCCATTCTTCTTCTGTGATGACTTGTGAAATGTAAGCACTGTGATAGATCAATTTGGTGGTATCAGTCTTATCATAAATGGGTTTTATGATAATTGAATTAGTTTGGATCAAAATATTGGAATAAAATTGGAGGTTTTTTGCAGAATTTTCTGGAATCCAATGGAAAGCAGGGGGAAAATAAGATGAAGCAATCTCATAGAGTAATTATAGTATTATTAAAAAAGCGATATTATCTATAGTATTATGTATCTCTAAATTCCAAAGTGATTTACTCAATAATTGTTTTTTATTAAGGATTGATTGCAAAAGTGCTAAATATGTATTAGAAAAAGATGTTGAAAATATTGCATCAAAACATATTTTTACACGATGGCAAGCTATTTTCAGTGTTTTTGATTTTGATAGCCAATATATCAAAGGATCTGATAATTCTATTCCTGATTTTCTTACTCGTAAATTCTTGCAGACCCCTAACCATGAGCAAGAAAAAAGGAAAAGATAAACTAACCCCTGCTCCCCCCTTATATATATATATATATACCAATGGGCATTATGTGTCAAATTCCTAAACTCTAAGGTCATTTATAAATGAACAGCATAGGTTTTCTAGCACATACATATGCATGCATACATATACATGTATCTAAATAAATATATGTATATATATATAAAGTTTGGATATTGGATGTGTTAGGGACTAAATTGACTGGGTCAAACCCTTTGGAAACCTATCGCCAAGGGAAGAGATAAAACTAAGAGATAAGGCAGAAAAGAGATAAGGCAAAAAAGTTGTCTCAGACTCTCAAAGGAAAAGGTATCATAAGTCAAGTTGGACTCTATCACTCCAAGAAAATAACCTTTATATATGGAGTAGCTCCCCAAATCAAAGTGGCTCTCGCTCCGTGCACTCTCCACCAACTCTTTAGAAGGACTCTCCTAAAAACTAAATTCTCTCATTGTATTGACCGATATGTGAGGCCATGAGAAATTATAAAATCACCACCTGTTATAGTGAATTTTGCCCCCAACAACCCGTGGACGTAGGCTTTTATGCCGAACCACGTAAATTCAAGTCTCCCTTTATTTATTTCTATTTTCTTGTTTATTATTTTATTATATGGATGAATGCGAAGAATACCCGAATCAACATCATGAGTCGGGGATGATTCTTTCTTCCCTTCTGGTCTATTATGCGAATTTAGTCATTAACAGTTGGCGCCGTCTATGGGATCGACGTTATCTTCTACACCGGACTTGGGATAAGGATAGTCTCCAACTCATGAAATCACCTTCGAAAAACCGGATAAAATCTCCTCAACTTTGCTATTTCCTATTATTTATTTTCCTAACACTGGAGTGAATGGTTAAAATAAATAAATAAAATAACGAGGAAATGACGACAAAGACATGAATGGAGTAGGTGGGACGTGAATTGTGCACATGATATGCACTATTATCTTTTGATTTTAACCTTGTCAACAAAAGAGGAAAGAATAGCAATCTGGTGGAGTGCATGACATGCACTGCGCATGTGATGGATGCATTTCACATGTGATGGATGCACTGTACATGCCAGGCACAACAGACGTAAGTGGGGTGCCGTATGCACCCATTTCTTTGACATGCAAGGCTTGTAGTCACCACTCACGTCATGGGGCACAGTCCAAGTCCAGCCACCTAGCCGAATGGCATGGCTGATAGAATGGAGGCAAGGCTCTCCATCGTGGCTCACTGCAGCGTCGCACTGCATGGATGCCTTGCATTGTACATCCAAATGTTGAAGAGTGAGTGGAGGCACATACACCAGCGTTCACGATAGGGCAAAGCCACCAAGAGCCACATCCAGCACCGCCAGATATTTCTGTCGCCGATGGTGGTTCCTTGACGCCGACAGCCAACCATGTCGAGCACGACGCTGTGGGTAGAGAATCAATGTGCGTTGTTAGGCACCTCGAAAGACCACCATTAGCCATGACCATGCCCACCAGCATAGTAGGCCTCCACCACCTGCATCGTTGGAACTCCCTATCATTGATGAGGTGCTCCTCGACCACTGAAGCAGTTCACACTGGGCACAATGCAAGCAAGGCATAGACAATGCCAAAGATCAACAAAAGCCTGACGTTCGTGCACCGACAAGACCTTCGCAAGCCACCACTAGAGCTGCCGCATTTTTTAGTTGCTAGCAAGGAGGTCATCGCCCACATGGTGTTGCCCTCCAAAGTCCATCGCCATTCTCACCGGTTACGCATCACAAGTAGCTTGCTAGACCGTAGCCTGCCGCGAAGGTCCAGTCGCTGTCTAACTCGCCATCGAAGCTCCTCGCCAGTGGTTCTCACCACTATGAGTTGTTGCCAATTACGTGTTTCCTTGCCATAGGTACTTCAGTCCATGCATGGTTTGCTTGTCAAGAGGTGTTGCTCGCCAATTGCTTAACCACGGGATACTTCTCGCCAGTTACGCAATGCACAGAGTATTCCTCGCCAGTTGTTCTCCCACAAGATGCTGCTCGCCCACAAAGTTCTGCTCGCCAATTGCTCACCACATAAGGCATTACTTGCCAGTTGCTCACCACGCAGAGTACCACTCACCATACATAGTATTTTCCTCACCATTCACATGAGTTTTACTCAACAATAATCCAAGAAAAAAAAATCTGGTTGATTGATTCGAAACTGAACTTGCCAAAGAGGAAGAATTTTTATTGGTACGAAAACGCTCAAGGATGAACAATTTCCCTATGCAAAAATCATTCAGCAGTCAATGATCGCAATTAGGGCAAATTACTCAGGCTCGTCTCTTTCAAACTTGTTATTTTTAGTTTACTGAAAATTTGGATTTTTGGAAGACCTTCCCCCACAAAATTCCTCGAGGTTCCACAAAGACTTAGTGCCTATACATCTTGGGAATATACTTCGTTAGAAAACACTTGTGTGGCGTGAAACACAGGTTGCCTCTCCTCTCAAGCATTGTTCGCCATCTTAAATTGTTGTCATCAGAATAGACCATTCGGTATCAGGGGCATCCCATGTCCTCATCGTTGCCAAAGCATAGTGGCCAACGAACATCGCCCATGTGTCACCAGCCTTCACCACTCAAGCGAGATGAACAAGGTTTTCAAACTTCAAACTTGTTACTTGGATTATTTAACCTAACATATTTATTTTGTTGGTACGATTATAGTTCCCACCACAGAATGAGGTCGCGCTTTGTCTCCCACCTCAAAGGGTTATGCGGTCGAGGCTCTCTCTTGCTACACCCATTGCCAGGGTTATGCGGTTGAGGTACTTTCCCGCTACACCCATTACTAAAGGTTACGCAGTTGAGACATTTTCCCGCTACACCCATCATCAGAGTTATGCGGTAGAAGCACTCTCCCACTATACTCTCAACCTCAAAGTTACGCAGTCGAGGCATTCTCTTGCTACACTCTCCTCGTCAGGGTTACGCAGTCGAGACACTCTTCCACTACACTCACATCGCCAAGGTTACACGATCGAGGCACTCTCCCGCTACACCCATTGCCAAGGTTACGAGGTCAAGGGACTCTCCCACTACACTAACATCACCAGGATTACGTTGTCAAGGCACTTTCCCTCTACACCCATCGCTAGAGGTTACGCGCTTGAGGCATTTTCCCACTACACCCATCGTCAAAGTTATGCGGTCGAGGCACTCTCCAGCTATACTCTCATTGCCAGAGTTATGCAATCGAGGCACTCTCCCGCTACACCCATTGTCAGAGTTATGCAATCGAGGGACTCTCCCACTACACTTGCATCGCTAGGGTTATGAGGTCGAGGCACTCTCACACTACACTCGCATCACCAAGGTTATGCGGTCGAGGCACTCTCCCCGCTACACCCACCGCCAGTGTTATGCTATCGAGGCACTCTTCCATTACATCCATCGGCAGTGTTATGCGGTCGAGACACTCTCCCACTACACTTGCATCGCTAGGGTTACATAGTCGAGGCACTCTCCTGCTACACCCATCGCCAAAGTTACGCGGTTGAGGCACTCTCTCACTACACTCATCGCTAGTGTTATGCAGTCGAGGCACTCTCCTGTTACAGTCACATCACCAAGGTTAAGCGGCCGATGCACTCTCCTGCTACACCCATTGCCAGAGTTACGTGGTCGAGTCACTCTCCTGCTACACTCTCATTGCCAGAGTTATGCGGTTGAGGCGCTCTCCCGCTACACCCATCACCAGAGTTATGTGGTTGAAGTACCCTCTCGGCAAAAGCAAGACGAGTACCTCCACTCACCATAACCGCCGCCAGTGGGTTACCTTTGGAAGTGAGCCTCTGAGCTCCAAAACCGCCTCACTCGGATATCCTTTTGGAACAAGTCAATGAGCTCAACAACTGCCTAAGATGGATCCAGGGGATAACGGGCTCCCTGACCACTTAAGCGCAGGTTACTACAAATAAATTTTTACATCTATATCAAAACGGAAACATTAAACACCAATAGAAAATCGCAGCACGGGGCAAAATGCATTGAGGCCACCAAAAACCGAAAAACGATATGTGCACTTTACTAATGATAAACATTCACATACAATCACTATACAAATGTTCTTACAAACAAATTTTAGAGAGGCCCATCCTCGAAGACCCTTACTACAAATTTTACAATTTCTTCATGAGGACCACTCATGTAGATCTCTATTGCATAAGCAGTGAAAAACTATGAACTAGCTGCCAGAATTTCTTTTTCTGCAAGTTACCTCCACCACAGTTGAGTTGAAGATTCTCAAGGCCTTCCTCATAAACAAGTTGACCTTAAGAATTGATGGCATCCGTTAGGGACTAAATTGACTGGGTCAAACCCTTTGGAAACCTATCACTAAAAGAAGAGATAAAGCCATGAGATAAGGCAGGAAAGAGATAAGGTAAAGAAGTTGGTTCAGACTCCTTAAAGGAAAATGTATCACAAGTCAAGTTGGACTCTATCACTTCAAAGAAATAACCTCTATATAAGGAGTAGCTCCCCCACAAATCAAGGAGGCTCTCACTCCTTGCACCCTCCACCAATTCTCTAGATGGACTCTCTTAAGAACTAAACTTTTTCATTATATTGAGCGATATGTGAGGCCATGAGACATTGTAAAATCGCCACCTGTTATAGTGGCTTTTGCTCCCAACAACCCATGGACATAAGTTTTTACGCCGAACCACATAAATCCGAGTCTCTCTTTATTTATTTCTAGTCGCTTGTTTATTATTTATTATATGGATGAACGCGAAAAACATCTGAATTAACATCATGGGTCGGGGATGATTCTTTCATCTCTTCTGGTATGTTATGCAAATCTAGGCATTAACAGGATGTGAAGCCTCTCTCTGTCTCTCACTGTAATAGATAACAATCCTTTTCGGATAGAGCGGGGGGATTCCTGCATCAAACCGTATTATTGAGGTAAAGGTGAAAGGGGGTGAAGTATCTCTCTCTCTATATATATATGTTTATGAATGATACAATGATTTAAAGAGCTCGGCCAATACCGATTCAGGGTGTCTCCATCATTCGTATGACTGTTTACTATTCAATGTCCTTGGATATTTATTCTTGGGCACTCCTAACTTTTGTTTTCACATTATAGATTTTCGTGTAGTCAAGCTTGCCAGCCAACTGGTTTGCTGCAAAGTGGCCAACCATATATTATATCCTCACCGACATAACATTATATATACTTCTTCCATCATCCGTCCATCCATCTACATGCGCGCTTGGACCACGCCTCTTCACTCATTATTCATTATCATATTTATTGGTCCCATGCGGGCGGCATCTCTCTGTATAGGAAAATACTATAAATACAAGGGAATTTTATAAAGGGATTTCACACATTGATATGACACTTTATTAGTGTGCCACGCCTCTCTCCTATTTTTTTTTTATCTTTATTTCTCCCCCTCCCGTGTGCCCACCACCCCTGCCCTCTCTCCATGATGGCCATGGTGGTTAGAGACCACTTCAAGGTGGGCAGAAGACATCGACGTTCCAAGCGGCATCGCCGAAGTGGAACCCACGGCAACTCACCGTGCATGTTGATACACATTTTGCATATTGTGTGTGTGGTCGATCGCTACGTGGTCGTTGCTAGGTGGTCGGGATCTAAGCCGATGGCTTGAGTATTGATGATCATATAATATATATATATATTAGAAAATTAATTAACTGTACGTGCGTTAATTCAATCATGGGTAAAGAAAAAACCGGTCGTTTCGATTACGCCATGCACTTGTACCTTTCATGCATGTCTAGTTGAATAAGCAACAACTAGGTTATAATTTATTTCTGTAATATTGCCAAACCTGGTTAGGCCTCATCGGCCTGTTCATCCGAAACATAGATTTACCTACGAATAGAAACGATTTTCTTCCCCTTCCGCTAGTTACAAGTAACGTTCAAATTTCTTAAATTTGAAAAGTTAAATTTTTATCGCCGTACATACGTACACCAGAGCACACGTACCAATATGCTTAACTGATCTCTCTCTCTCTCTTCTGTATACTGATATTCTTACGTAATCAGCCTTCAAAGAAAAGGAAAAGAACAGTGAGAATATGCAATTTTACATTGTTTTAGAGTATCTACATTGATCTATGTATATGTATATGTAAAGTTATATTTGTATAATATTACCTTAAAACCATCTGAATTGGTTTATGCATATGCATAAATATAGCTAGTTATGAATAGTTATTATCTAAATGTGGATAACAACTATTCATTCTCCAAAATATATTTTAATCATTATATCTCTCCTTCCACTCTTTCTCTCTCAATTTTTTCCTCTTCTTCCTCCCTCAACAATATAACAAACCGTCACATACACTTTCATTTTATTATTATAATATATTTTTCATTTTATTATATTTTTAATATAATATATAAAATGATTATATTTTTTATTATTACATTTGTATTATTAATGTCAAATGTATGTAATGAATGCTAATTAAAAAATATATAAAAAAAAATTTGATTTTAGAAAAGAAAAAAAATTTTATTATTATTTTGACTCAAATATGCATAAGCCAATATTGGAGTTTTGCTTGAATGACAAAGTATTTATGCAAAAGAGGTGATTTTGCATATACATATGCATAGACCAATACTAATGCTCTAATATGGTATACCTATCTATTGATGGTCCAGTACTGATGAAGAAGATTATATGAATTAAAAACCAAGTTGAGGGAATATATCTATGACTATTATCTATATATAGATCTTTTTTTTTTTAAAAAAAAATAAAGAGCCGGTAGCCACCCACATAGCAGCCCCGTCCTAAGTTTATTAAAAAACTTTCACTTGTGGCGGATGAATACTGTGATAACAGAAAAACTCTTGGGATCTACAAAAAAACCCCATATCAAACCAAACAAAAACTGGAAAACCAACTTAAACCAAGACCAACAATAAACAACACTATAAACACAGGAAACAAATTTAATCCCTGAGAGTTGGAAGCCCCACTTTATCAAGTCTAATAATGCCTTTCAAAAGCCGTGGTAAATTATTAGAGGGCCTTCATAGCTACTATTTCTCTCCATCTCACCTTGCCCTGCTAGGAAATCCACTACTTGGTTTCCTTCGTGATATTGGTGTGTCACCATAAACGTTATCCCCTCAAGAGCAACCATTAAATCTTCCCAAAAATCCCATAGATACTACAAAATGCATCTCCCTTTAAGAAGTCAATCCACACCCAAACTGGAGTCACTTTCAATAATCACATTAAAACAATTTAACTTTATGCACAAACTAATCCCCTCTGAAATAGCTCTTTGTTTAGCTACATTGTTAGTGCCGACACCAAAATGGGTTGAAAAAGCCCCCTTCACATTACAAGCTACATCTCCTATCACACCCCCTCCCCCAGAACTCCCCAAGTTACCACAACAGCTCCCATCACAATTTAGTTTCATCCAACTCACAGGAGGTTTCGTCCAGGCTACTAGCTTCTGTGGGCACACAACATCATTCGGACACTCAATTTTGAGCTCAGCCAAAATCTGCAAATCATTCAAAGCTAGCAGACGAATTGATTTAAACTCTCCAGCTAACAACTCAATCCAATACTTCACTGACCACCACACTTGGTCAACACTTTCTTGCACCCCTTCCATTCTCACCTTGCATCTTCTCTTCCAAAGGCACCCTGTAATTATACACGGGATTAAACCCATTAAGGTACTTGTTATGGATGACTTTTTTGCACATAGAAACCACTTCGAGACCCTTGCCTTCCATATAGTGTGTCTTGTATAGGGAACTCACAAAGCAATACTTGCTCGATCCCAAACCTTAGAAGCCAATTCGCCCGAGCATAAGACATGGTCTAGTGTTTCTGTAAATCTTCGTATACAACAGTTACATCCTGAAGCTAAGGAAACACCCCTCGTCTGCACCCTCTCATCTACTGCAAGAGAGTTAAACCAAGCTTTCCATAGGCAAATGGACACTCGTTTGGGTAACAGTCGGTGCCAAACCCAATCCTTCCATTGCAGTAATTCACCTCTGGATCTAACCACTTCCCAAGCACTTGTTGTCGAGAACTTGCCATCACATGAAGGAGTCCAGACAAAAATGTCTAGGCCTACTTTACCAATGCGCATGTCTTGTAATATTTCCAAAGTGGCCTCTGCACCCACAAGTTCACCCAAAAGACCAACATCCCAAGACTAGTCTGCCCAACAATCCTTAATTCGAAGCTGAGTATTGGCAATATCCTTTACCCACACAGAAAGAGGACCGAAGCAAGCCACCTATCATACCAGAAAAAAGCATTGCCTCCTAGCACCAACACTTTAGTATTCTCAATGACCTTAGCCAAGGTTGAAACTATGGATCTCCAAAAACGAGAACCAGTGGAACTCCCAGCAGCTATATGTTCATCTTTGAAGTATTTTGCTCGAAAAAAATCAGACCACAAATTCTATGTCGACAATAGGCGATATGCAAACTTCATGTGCAAAGATCGTTGTGCCTCTTTTAATTCTCTCAAACCCGATCCACCCTTTGTCGTTGGCTTACACATCTTTGACCAAGCTCGCCAATGTAACTTCCTCTTCCCGTTGACCTCACGCCAACAGAGAATTTATACAAGAGATAGAGACCAGCAGAAGAGTAACACCGATATAATATGTATGGGCATACTCGACAAAACATGGCGCAACAAAATCAACTGCCCCCTTGAGAAAGTGATTTAAATTTCCACCCTGCCACCTTCTTCCTTATTCGATCTACTAATGGCTCAATAATGTGAGCCGTCAATCTTCCCAAAACAAGAGGCGCACCCAAGTAAGTAACTGGGAATTTGCCTTCCTTGAAAATTGTTAACCTCAACAAGGCGCGTTTACAAGAAGATGAAATGAACTTTGAAGGGAATATAACTGACTTCTCCTTACTAATCAATTGCCCCAACCACCTTTCATACATTGCAAGAGTCTCAACAAGTCTTTTTATATATCTTTGGCCACCATTCGTAAATATCAAGAGATCACCGTCATATAGTAAATGAGAGATCAAAGGAGCCCAGCCGGATGAGAGAAACAACCAATTCGCCCTTCCTCAAAATTTTTCTTGAGCAACCGTGTCAAAACTTCCTCCATTATAGTAAAAAGATAAGGGGATAGAGGATCCCCTTGCCGTAAATCCCGTGAAGGTTGGAAATAACCTTTAAAAGTCCCATTCATCATCATTGAAAACCACAGAGACTTCACACATTCCCCCACAAGTCGGCAGAAATTATTAGAGAACCCAAATGCCTTAAAAACCTCCAATTAAAAATTCCAATCAACTCGATCATAAGCATTCGCCATATCAATTTTAACCATCACATTGCCACCCAAAGTTTTCTTGTTCAAGGAATGAACCATTTCCTGCGCAAGAAAAATATTCTCAAAACTGCTTCTACCTGGCACAAAAGCACCTTGTTCATGGGAGACCAACTTATGAATAATCCGTATTAATCTATATATATAGATCATACAGGGGGTCTCTGTCCCTGGTGTTGCTAGCTAGCTACATCAACGTATATATGGAAGGTTAAAAGGAATATATTTTCCATTTTAATAAAGTGTGAAATTTTTGTCAAAACAAAAAAGGAACATGTTTTGCAAAAGCTTCTCTACTCTACAGGAAAAAGAATAGAAAACAACAGACAAAAAGAAAAAAAAAATCAGAGGGATAAGATTTCATTCAGGTAGCTCCAGCCTTGCATGATCTCTCTCTCTCTCTCTCTCTCTCTCTCTCTCTCTCTCTCTCTCTCTCTTTCTTTAATTCGGTCGATCTCAAAGGTGGTGGGGGGGTCCTTGGGGCTCACCTTCGTAACTTGTTTCTTATGTGGCATGCACGGAAACCTCAAGTTGCGGGAAATTTAGTTGGCTAATTAAAAAGCTTCCCTTGTCTCCCCCTACCTTAGTTAAGGGCTTGTTTGGATCTTAGTAAGATGAGATGAGAATTAAAAAACTCAAGCAATTTATGCTTTCGCTAGCTGCAACTATGGGCCTTTCATTTAGGATAGGTTTGGATAGTGAGATGAGAATTTTTAGTTTTAGATAAAATTTTAAAATATTATTTTAAACAAATTAATTACATATTACTTATAAACAAATTAACATATTCCGTGCCCATCGGCCCCATAGATCAATATTCCACCAGAATGCTTTAGGACCACATCAAATTACTAATTAATATGAGTTTGGCATATATATATGTGTGTTTTTTTAAAAGCCGAAAGCCACATGTTCAATAGTAACCCCGTCCCAATTTTATTAATAGCCCTCACTTTTGCCGGAGGAATACCGTGGTAACATAAGCAAACACAAGGGATTTACAATTAGCCATCCCTTGTATTCAAAACAATCAACCAAAAACACAACTTCTATGTAAACAATTCTAAAATACATCAACCAAATACCAGACTAGTTCTAAACAACTTAATACAAAATTCGCAATAAAAAAAACTATACGTATATATGATCCATCACACCTCATATAAGGACAACCTAACTTTTCCAATCTAACAATTCCTTTGATTTCTATAGGTAATTCAGGAAAACAAAACCGTAACCCAGTACCTCCTTTTGCTCCCCTGCGAGACAATCCATCCGCCACTGCATTGATTTCTCAAAAAGCATGATTTATAGAAAATCTAATTCCGTCTAATAATTGAAATATTTTAGCCCAATAATCCTCCAAGTACCATAGCCCACATCTCTTAGCTTGCTACCAATTTATTACTAACATAGAATCCATTTCTATTTCCACATCCCGAATATCCAACTCATGAATATTCCATAACCCATATAGTAAACTCAATACTTCTGCTGCATTATTAGTATTATGACCAGTAAAATTCGCAAAACCACACACAAAGTCCCCTTTATCATTCCTAATTACACCACCCACACTTGAAGGACCCGGATTTCCCAATGAGTTACCATCAATATTTAATTTATACCACCCGTTTTTTGGCCTTAACCAACTTACCTTATTCATAATTCTCGAACCTGCAATTTTGATTGGCAACTGTAAGTTCTTTAGAATTTCTTCATCACGCCTACTTAGAACATTAGATTTCTTGAGTTTCAAAGCCATCCAGGAGACCCAATGTAAAATAGAGCACCAAACAGATGTTACAGATTCAAATCTCCCTTCCATTCTTGCCTTGCAACGTCTCCACCATAATCTCCATGTAATCACCGAAGGAATGATACCAAGCAACTGTCCTCTTTGAGTGGATCCTCTAGCATGCCGATGCCAACTCTCCACACGTCCTTTCCCATTTATACAAGCCAAATATCTCATGCCCAATTGGATAGAGCACAATTTCCAAATCCTCTCTACAAATTCCCCTGTTGCAAGAACGTGGTTCAAATCCTAATACACACCAGATTCACAACAATTGCATCTTGAAACTAGTTGAACCCCCACTTTTCGAATCCTATCATCAACAGCCAAACAATCGTACATAGCCTTCCACATTGTGACTGAAATGTTTTTCGAGATAGCTGACTGCCAAACCCATTTCGTCCAAGGACATTCCAAAGATTTAATCTGAACACATTGCCAAGCACTGCTAGTTGAAATCTCACCATTCGGATTTTGCAGCCATATCAATTTATCCTTTCCGTTTTTCATGCTGCCCAGTTGTTCTATTAGTTCTTCTACTTTTTCCAACTCCATTAGTCATGAAAACAGGTCTTCATTCCATCCATTTTCTGTTTTACAGTCCCTCAATAATAATTCTAGATTCTCACTAATTTCATGTTGTGCTGAAAAATGTCCATTTTTAGTCCAGTTATCGCTCCAAAAAAATATATTGCCCTCCCGTACCTTCCATCTTGTGTTTTCCATTACCTTTGTCAAGGCATACATAATTCTTTTCCAAAAATTTGTTCCTTTATTCATATCGATTAGAGTGATATGCTTTGACCCCACGTATTTTTGCCGAAAGAATGTCGCCCACAAACATGTTCCTTGCATTAAATTCCATGCCATCTTCATCTATAGCGAAGTCTGTACTTCTTGCAGATTTCGGATGCCCAAACCACCCTCCACTTCTGGCCTACAAATACTACTCCATGCCTTCAATTTCTTTTTTGGCTCTCCATCCTTTAGACCCCACAAGAAAGTGCTCAGGTTTGGCATATATATGGAGTGAAGCAGCTTGATTAATGGCTTTAATTTGCAAGATAGCTTTTTTTTTTTTTTTTTTTTGAAAAGAAAACATCACCTTTCATATATTAGTAACAAAGTCATTACAACACTTATCTTGTAAGACAACCGAAAAAAACCCCTCAGGGCTATCTTTTATCCATACCAAGTCCTCACTAGAATTTACAGCACATAGTGCAAAAAAGTGAGCTACTTTATTCCCTTTTCTATATGTGTGTTTAAGAATCCAATTTGGATGTGTACAAAGAATCCTTTTAATGTCTTCTATAACCTGTCCATGCCATTCCAAGCACTCCTCTCTATTATTTACAGCTTTAATCACCTCAAACGAATCCCCTTCAAGTATATCCTTCTGTATATTGAGTTCTGCACATAAGCATAGAGCCCTCCTTAAAGTAGCTTCAACAATCACAGCAGATTAAACATAATCTCTTGGCAAACACAGAGACACTTGCACATTCCCTTCCTCATCTCTAATAACCACTCCAATCCCCATCCTTCTTTGGTTTGCCTTAAAAGCAGCATCCCAATTTACCTTTACAAAGCCTTCACTTGGAGCTTCCCATTTAACCAACCTTCTCTCTACTATAGCAGGTTCAACTCTCTCTAATGCCCTTTGTTGTGTTGTTAAAAGTCATTGAGACTTGCTTTTGCTTGCTGACAGATCAACCCAGGACTACTGAACTTTCCTTTAAAAATCCACCCATTCCTTCTGAGCCATATATGTCGCATGACAGATACCACCAACTCCACCCTTTCTAGAGCCGACAGTTTAGCTAATAGTTTCCTCCATACCACAACCAAATCCATCTCAGATGACATCCACTTCTGCATTGGACTCTCTTTCTCAGCCCATACATCCATAGCTCTAGGGTAGCTCCACAAAGCATGGCAAATAGTTTCATTCTCCCTCAAGCAAATAGGACATATTGGTTTCTCCACCACCTCCCTTCTGTAGAGGTTCTTTTTGGTGGGAAGGCAATTGTTAACAGCCTTACATAAAAAATTTTTAACCACACCCGAGGTATTAAGCTACCACAAATCTCTCCATCCCTCTTTAACCTTTCTCCCATCAGATGATTCCCCTTTCTAATCCTTCTCCTACTTAAATCAAGGTGATAGGCACTACTTACACTAAAACATCCATTCTTAGAGTAGGCCCAAATTCTTTTATCCTCCAAATCAGTATAGCACAAAGGAATATTGCAAATTACTTTAGCTTCCTCTTCATTAAATGTAGCCTTAACTGTCTCAATATCCTAACTACCACCATTCCCTAACAACTCTACCACCATTGCTTTAGCATTCAAAAGTTTAACAGGAGACTGCACTCGATGAGAAGGCTTACTGGGCAGCCATTTATCATCCCACACTTCAATATTCAAGCCATTGCCCACTCTCCATAGAAGCCCTTCCTTCAGCCGTTTCAAAGATCCCCATATGCTCCTCCAAATCATGGATGGTCCATCCCCAGCTTAGAACTCAGCACATCAGAATTCTTGTAATACTTAGCCTTTAACACCACAGCAGCAATAGAGTTTGGCTTAGTGACAAGTCTCCAACACTGCTTAGGTAAGAGAGTAGTATTGAAGCTTTCCAATTCTCTAAAACCAAGACCCCTAACCATCTTTGCACAACCCATCTTCTCCCAATTGGCCCACTGAATTTTTTTCTCATTATTTTTATAACCCCACTAGAATCTAGCCATAATACCAGATATTTTCTTGCACAACCTCTTAGGCAACTGAACACACTCATATGGTAGGTAGGTATAGACTGAATAACTGCTTTTAGTAACACTTCTTTACCAGCAGGGGATAGGAACTGACTTTTCCAATTGTTAACCTTGTGCCAAACTCTATCCTTAGGTGTCATAACAGGCTCTTCTAACCATAGTAGGCAACCCCAATATTTTTCACAGCTACTTTGCACCCTTGCCCCAAGATCTTGCACTATCCTTTCCTTTTCTTCATGTCTAACTCAAGAGCTAAACATCACAGTGGTTTTTTGCAAATTCATACACTGACCAGAAGTTGCTTCATACACCCTTAGGATTTCCTTCACCTTCAGCCACTCAAGTTACTTAGCTCTTGCAAAAATAATACAATCATCAGCAAAAAGGAGATGAGAGACCCTTATACCTCCTCTTGCAACAACCATTCCTCTTATTTCACCTTTATCTTCAGCTCCATTAATAAGACTGCTCAACCCCTCAGCACACGACAAAAAAAGGTAGGGGGATATTGTATCCCTTTGCCTAATACCTCGTGAGGGGTATATAACATCACCTGGCCTTCCATTCACCAACACAACATAAGATACAGCAGTTATACAATCCATAATCAACCCAATCCATCGCTCCCTAAATCCCATTCTCTGCATGATAGCTTTCAAAAAGTCCCATTCAACCCTATCATATGCCTTTGAGATATCCATTTTCAGTGCCATACTTCCTCCTTTCCCCTGATCTAGTGTTCATCGAGTGCAGTGTTTCATAAGCTGCTATTACATTATCCAAGATCAACCTACCAAGGATGAAGGCACTCTGATTCTTAGCAATGATCTTATCGAGCACCAGCTTAAGTCTATTTGCAAGAGTCTTCAAAATTAGCTTGTACAAAACATTGCACAAGCTAATTGGTCTGTTATAACCAACCTTCTTAGGCTCAAGCACTATTGGAACAAGGGCCATATAAGTAAAATTGATGGAACTTTCAAGCACACCACCATTCAAGAAACTCAGCACTACAGCACACACTTTATCCCCTACTGTATGCCCATAGGTTTGATAAAAGCATGCCCCAAACCCGTCAGGGCTAGGAGCTTTCAAGGGGCCCATCTGCTTAAGGGCTACCATAACTTCATCTCTTGTGAAAGGCTTTTCCAAATCCTCATTCATCTGCCCAGTTACTCGAACCCCAATGGATTGTACCCCCTCTGTCACCTGATTACAAGGAGTTGCTATTTTATAAACCTCAGTGTAGTACTGCCTAAAAGCCTCCACAACCTCCTCATTCTCTTCTTTCAATTCTAAAGCAGCATACACAACTGAAGAGATTTTGTTCTTTTTTCTCGTCTACTTAACACAAGCATGAAAAAACTTAGTGTTTTTATCTCCTTTTTATCTCCTAAGGAATACCAATTCCCTTTTGCCCTCTATCTCTACCTTATATCCTCTTTCTCCAAAAGCAAACCCATCTCCTATTGCAAGTTGTGCAGTTCTGTAGAATTATGAGGCCCCTCTCTATCTTGTAGCTCCTTTATTATTCTGTTTAACTGTTCAATATCATTACATCTCTCACCATCCCTCCTTCTAAAAGTGCTGCTTAGCTTACTACTACACTCTCTCAACATCTTCTGAACACACACATGAGGTTCCCTGCCAGCTTGAGGAGTATCAACCCAAACTGTTCAAATTAACCCTTCACATTCATCCCCTTTATCCAACTTGCCTCAAACTTAAAGGAAAACTGCCTTTTAGAGAAGCACCTCCTATCTTTCCTCATAGACATCATGATTGGATGATGATATGAACTGTTTGCTGTGAGCCCTTCCACTTTAAGCTTCCCAAACATATTAATCCATTCATTGTTGACCTCATATCTGTCAAACCTTTCCTTAGTAAATATGTGGTCTAAATGTCTGTTACTCCTAGTGAAAAAATTACCACTCATTCCCACATCGACCAATTTGTTTACATCTAAAGCTTCTCTAAAACCCGAGATCAATTTCTCCCCTCTTCTATTGCCTCCCCATTTCTCATCTTGTGATAACAGCTCATTGAAGTCTCCAACTACACACCATGCCCCTCCATCAGGTGGAGACAATTGCCTGAGAAGCTCCTATGATTGCCACCTCTTGCTTGCATCAAGATGTCCATAGAACCCAGTAAAATGCCAACTTCCTTGACCCCCACCTTTAACAAAGGCACTAATATGCCACTGTGAATAGCTCTCTATTACTTCATCATCCTCCATCTCCCAAAACAAGGCCAGACCACCTTTTTTCCCCAAATGATTAATAGCCAAACACCTTTCCATCCCCAACCTCTTCTTTAACTTTTCAATAGTAGCAGCTTTTATTAGTGTTTCAATGAGAAACACAATTTTGGGTCTCTTATTCTTCACCAAAAGGTAAAAATCCTGAACTGTAAGAGGGTTCCTAAGCCCTCGGCAATTCCAACATATAGTATTCATAATGCTAGGTGGTGCTGCATAGCAGCCATCACCCCTAGTCTGTCATCACAGACTATAACATCACTACTTCTCATTTTCTTCCGTTCCACTCGCATATCACCATCTTCCCCCACACACTCATTACCTCTTTTTACCCCAAAATTTGAGCTAGTAGACTTACCTAACTCAGGCCTAGTTCCAACCCTTCTCTTCCATCATGAGGACCTTGTATAATCTTGGTTATGCTCAGCTTCATTGGAGCTCAATTTCTCAATCAACATATTATTCTTCTGCACAACAGTCTGTACATCAGCCATACTTGTAGTAGAGCCAATCTTCAATTCATTCACTTCTTGATCATCAGTCTCCACACATATTGGAGATTGAAACACCTATTCTTGAGGTTTCAGAAGCAACTCCTAGTCTTGAACCAGTTGAGAGCACACTTTGGTCACCTCCTTCCCCTCCATAAGTACCTTCTCCACCCTCCCTGCCCCTTGAGCCTCCCCTCCCTATTCTTCATCTACATGATTAGTATCTGAACAATTACCCCTCTCCTCCCTCCCTCCTCTCCCTTTTTGCTATCCAACCTTAACTGATTCTTTTCTAGTTTGAGGTAATGCTCGAAGCCAAACACCATACTAGCCTACACTCCCCTCACTCTCCTTGCACCCATCCTTTCCATGGACAATTCTTCCACAATTAAAGCATAATCTAGGTAACATTTCATATTGAAAAGGTACCCAGCTTTTCCTTCCATCCACAACAATGGTCCTACCTAGAGCTACAAGTCTTCTCAAATCACATTCCACCTTCACTCTCAGGCATCTCCCCCAAGCTGAGCCATCCTCTTGCACATCAACCTCCATAACCTTCCCCATCAAACTCCCAATTAGTTCCCCCATCTGCTTATGCATATAACTCAAAGGCAAATTTAACATTTGCACCCACAAATAAGCATGATCAAAATCAAACAGACTAGGTTACATTCCACCATCAAAATCAAGCAACACAAATAAGTAACTGTCGAACAACCATGGACAGCCATCAAGAACCATCAACTTATCACGCCGATTAACAAAGGTAATCACAATACAATTACCTCCAATTTCTTGAAATTCAAGAGGCTTACCAACCTTCCAGACTTTTTCCATCATACATCTAGCAATTTCCTTCCCAATCCTGCGCTCAGAGATTATCTTCCCTACCAAACTTCTTTTCCCCTTCAATTCCATCGAACCACACACATCTTTCCCAATCTCAATCGGAAAATCCTCCTCATCATTTAGCTTCAATCTCCTCCACACTTCCTCTATTTCCTCTATCGCACTACTATGCTTGCACTCACAAACAGAGAAAACCTTCTTTCCTTAGTAGAGGAAGAAGACGTACCACTTCACCTCAAGGTGTTTTCCAGAGCGGGAAAAACAGTTGAGAGAAGATTCGGAGATTTCCAAATCTAAGTTCAGCCTGCAAGATAGCTAATTAAACCAATAAAAGTATCTGAATTTTGACCCAAGATAGCTATAATTTGCAAGATAGCCAAGCCAACAATTAATTATGCATAGATATTAGTATATGTTTCCAAGCTATCAAGAGGAGGAAGAAGAAGAAGTAAATAAACTTAATTGTAGACTTGTAGGGGATATTTACTGTTGACTTTTATAAACCATTTATTAGGGGCAAAAAAAAGAAAAAGAAAAATAGAGGCTTCACGCTCCCTAACGTCACCTCTCCACCACAAGTCCTTCGATGCCTTCGATCGTGTCCCTCATCATCCTGTTCTTTGTCTTCTTGAGTTGCTTCGCTTGAAATGGGTTGAACCATGATTTTTAATCACTTTTGTAGTCCACATTTCCTACCATTTACTGTGTACATAACACAAAATATTTTGATCTGATTTCTTTATTTCAAGTTTCAAACCATGAACACCAGCAGTACTCCCCCCCTTAACTACTGTGGTAATCTTGCCCTGATAAGGAAGGATGTTGACACGTTTGTAATTCAAAAGGGAGTTCTTGATCAAAATACGAAAGCAATCTGCTAAATTTAACTTTGTTAATTGTTTAATGGTTTACCAATAGATGCACAAGGTTGGATTTTGTGTTCCACCACCCTTCAGTAACTTACCTGGTAGACAGTTTTCTAAAGTGTAGGATTTTTTTGTTAATGTTATGAAGCCTGCTTGGTAAAGGTACCTTTTATATATGAATTAGTGAAAATGCTCCTACACCATTTTAAAATCACAATTCCAAAATAATGAGTTTAATTATTAGTGTAAATACAAGTCCTATCTTCTCTGTATTTTGTTCATGGAAATTAACATCATCAAACCACTTAATTAGGAGTAAAGTCTCTTAGTACTTTTAATTAGGGTGTTCTGTTATGTCTCCCAAACTTGAGCAAAGCCCTTCGTATAGAGTTACCGTATGCCTCATGACTTGGGCTACAATTTGTACAATTTGTAGCATAACGGGCTGGCCAGTCAATGACTAAAAATTGGGGAAATATACATTTAAAGAATAGGAGAGAGGTTTTTGTTTGTATCTTTGGGGGGTTTTTTTTAGGGTCTCTCTTTTGGTGAATTTTCTAAGGGAGATTGGAGGATTATTTATACATAATTAATTACAACGTGAGTAATGATACACTTGCCATTATTTTATAATTATTTTTAATTAACCAATGCAATTATGTCACTCTAATATTACATATAAAACTACCCACTATTTTATGTAGAACTGTAAAATAGTTGTAAGTTAGGAATGAATTCGGTTCGGTCCGGTCGGTCTCGAGGAGTTTTTGTGGACCGAACCAGGCCAATGTTGTCCAGGGGACCAGACCGAATAGGCATATGGACTGGTCTGGTTCGGTCGGTCCTATTTGGTCCAACCCTATACCAAATGGGCCAATAACCCAATTAGATTCCTTTGTTATTTCGGCCCATCAGTAAAAGCCCCACTAATATTTTATCTAATTTTAAGTAAAAAAATATCAAAAAAGAACTTGAAAGGAAAATAAAAAAAAAATCATAAAAAAAATTTCTATATACAATCAACTTGAATAAAAGGTTTTACAAAAAAAAAAAAAAAAATTGTCTATATCCATCCAAACAATTTAACCAAGGTTAAAACTAAAAATTATACTAGATAATGAAAGAAAACTAAAATAACATTCCCAATCAAATTTGGCTTCTAAAAGAAAGAAGAAGAAAAAAAACCATTCCTAAGCATAGATAATGAAAACCAAAAATTATACAGGTCTCAAAAAATTGAAAAATTAAAAGGTCTAAAAAAATAAAATTAAGCATAGCTCTCGCCTCTCAATACAAATTACAATTTACATCAATACAAATTATATAATTATTCTCCTGGCAACTCCTAAGTCCTAGCCTCCTACATCTTTTGGCTTGGCATACTTTTCAGTTTTCACAGTATACTGTAAAGTGTAAACAAAGGAATTATTAGCAAAAGTGAAAATTGAAAACTAATAAACTAAAACAAATTCACCTCATTAACTTGCATTGGTTGTAGACATTGTATTTGACGCCTCCATAGAATTTTCACCCTCCCGGACAAGTTCTATATAATAAAGAAACCAAAAACAATTATATAAATTTACATAACATATAGATCATAAAAGTTATAAAATGAAGTAAATAAAAAACATATCCATTTGCCTATCAAAATTCTCCGCCTCATCCATTAAAGTCTTAATGTTGATTGCAGTAGAAGAAGAACGAAGCCAATTCTGTGTACAAATGAGAGCCTTAGCCTTTATCGGGGATAAACTACTTCGGAAAGGATAAAGAACACGACCCGCCATGCGAAATGTAGATTTAGAAGCCATTGAAGATACGAGTACTGCAAGTACATCACGTCCAACTTTTGCAAGGTTATTTGGTGAATTAACCTTCCACCAAATAAGAATCTCAAAACTTGCATTAACCTCTTCACAACTTTCATCTAGGTACCTATCAACCTCATTATTGCTTTCCAAAGAGTTTTATGACTATAACCGTTGCGTTGCTTAAATATGACCATTCTTTCTGTTGTCCTATCCTTAACTCTACTACTACCACTACAATCTGTTGTATTTACTTCTTCAAGATGGGAACTTGTGTGCTGTTGTAGATTAGAACTGTTGCCTCGTTATTATCAGCGTATACCTCATACATGTGGGTTAAAGCATTTTTCACCCTCCAACTCAAATCAGCCGCTTTTGTTTGATCATTGGCATTCATCCCTTCCAATCCAAGTTGCCCCAATATTTGCCAAATTTTTTCTTCATATTTGTGGCCATTAATTGCACCACGGGCTTCCTTCTTCACACTCCAAGTCAATCTCACCGGATATTCTAACTAACTCCAGAAAAAGGAGTTGCAAGTTACATATTGACCCCCCAAAAAACATAAAGTTGCATCATGAAATAGTTGAAAAACCTTACAAACAACCTTTCCTTCTCCCAATCATTATTATTGGGAGGCCCTAACTTCTTTGACATTCTCCTATTCACCGCATCATTAGATTTGTCATTATTGTCTCCAATACTAGTAAGGAACCCCGAATCTTCTTCTTCCAACCGTTCAAAAGCTTTTTGAAATTTAAAAGCCCCATCCAACATAAGATAGGTGGAGTTCCACCTAGTTGGTACATCTAAGCAAATGCCACTTTTGTTTGCAATATCTTCCAACTCAACACATTTCTTAAACGTACTCCACCTTTGAGGTGAGGACTTAACATATTTCACAAAACCTCTCACCTTCACAACACCGCTCATGAATGATTAAGTTTAGGATTTGGGTAGAACATTGAACATGCAATAATTCATATTCCAAAATAGTGTCCCTTTTGTACTTGGTTTCTTTTTTTTTTTTCAAATAAGAAACTACTTCGTTATTAAAACTTGCATTATCAAGTGTGATTGCAAGTACTTTTGGTCACCCGCAATCATGCAAACACATCTCAACAGCCCTACCAAGTGTATCACCCTTGTGATTCTCAACCAAACAAAAAGAAAGAATTCTTTTATGTAGATTCCAATTATCATCAATAAAGTGTGCAGTAAGACACATATCTTTGAGATTTTGCACAGATGTTTATGTATCCGTGGTGAGGGAAATTCATTACCCTTCAAGAACACTTATCAACTTATTTTTTTTGTCATATTCACATTAAAACAGTCATTCGCAATCGTAACACGGGATGGAATCCCTACGCACTTAGGGTAAACAACAAGTATAAATTTCTTGAAACCCTCCCCTTTAGCATGCCTGAAGGGCAATTTATCAAGAAAAATCATCTCTACTAAGGCTTGTCTGCAAGCCTCAACACTAAATGATATAGGCACAAATCCGCCACTACCAGATGCTCCACCTGCCTTCCAACCGAGAGTAGTTTAGGACTTATCAACATCATTCTTAAACAGACATTTCTTACATTGTTTCTCAATGTGATACTTTATGGACTTTGGAACATTGGTCTTCATATCACATTTATACAAAATACCACAGTAATGACATACAGCCCTAGGTTTATTTGGATCACCTTTTGGGATTCCTGTAAAGTGATCCCAAACCATTGACCTAGGTCTACCCTTAGTACTCGGTTTAGTACTACTTACATTGGGTGGGAGTGGAGGAATGCCTTGCCCATGCGTGTAACCTGTGTTGACTCTACATCATCTGTGGTAGAGTCTTGTGGAATCAACTCTGAAATATTGTCCATCTAGAAAAATAATCAATCATTAGTAAAATGCCACTTTAGCTTATGTAAAGAAAAAGTATAATTAATTTTGCAATTAAAAATTATGGTCTTGAAAGGAAGAAGAACATCAAGTATATATAAACATGATGGATTATTGAGGAATCCATGCATGCATTGGATGGATCGATATGATTTTTTTTATCGATATGTGGATAAAATATGTGGATTTTTCTTATGAGCAAATCATTTTTCGTTACAAACTAAATTAGAAAAGTACATAATCAGTGATGGATTACTAATTACCATTATCCAAAAACAATAGATACAATGCAAGACATCAAAAAAAAAAAAAAAAAACTGTCAATGGATTGCTTTGTATCATCTATTGGGAGAAATTCACGCACATAATTAAAAATAGCATTGAAGTCCGATTATGTCAAGACAATATATAGTTGAAGAAAGCCATACGATCGAATACAAAGCACATAAGTCACGTGATTGAATACATGCATATACGGAAAATTATATGAAAATAAGATAAGATAAATATTCTAATTATTATAAAATCAAATCTCTTGATTAAATAATTTTGAAAATTAAATCTTTTCTGAAAAATCGAATTATGCCAAATCAATCTGCATATATGCAGAGGGTCACGTGTCTTCTACACCAAATTTTATATAGAATCTTTCTAATTTTTTAATAGTTGAGTTTATAAGAGAGTTAGTTATATCCTATAGCATCGAAGAATAGTTTGTATAAATTTAGACTATGGAAATTTTGTATAAAAACTTTTAAAAATGGGACTGACTTCTTAAAAATTATATATATTTATTGTAGGTTTCACCCTTTTTTTTTTTAAATGTTTGCACAAAACTTGTAAATTCTGAACTTCTATTTAATAGTAAACTTGTAAAAGATGAGAACTGATAGAAAATAATCCCTTGTTTTATAGCCCATAATTAGGTGATCAATAAACTTCCTATGATCAATGTGCAAATTCTACCAAACTAATCCGTTTAAATTGGAATTGTAATATGTCGGTCTCAATAAATCTCACAATTAATTCTCATCCCATGAGTGAAAGACATCATTTACTACAACTATATTGAATTTAACGAACCGAACGTGTAATCTGCAAGATGGGAAAAATAATAAAAATAAAAATAGAGGGACGTTTTTTATTTGAAAATGGCCGGCCAATAGCAATAGAACGGCAAAAAAGTATAGCCTCCTGTAGGATAACCAATTTATCAGAAAGAAATATACAGAGAGAGAGAGTACCTCATGCGACGGAGGGGCTCCCAGCTGAAATTTTCAGGGGATCCAATGGAGGGGTTGGGCTGCTAGAGAGGGGGCGTGTCACGTAGGTGCTAGGGTTTTGGAATTGGGACTTGGGAGTTTGAAGTGTAAACTGGGGATTAGGGGGGGGGGGGTGACTGGGGACATGGGGGGTGACAAAACGGCACCGTTTAAGTGAGCTTTAGTTAAAAATAAATAAAAAAAGGCTGGGGCCAGTTTCAATATGCATCCGGCTGGGACTTAAACGGCGCCGTTTAAGTCCAATTTCGAAGTAAACGATGCCGTTTGATGTTTGGCAGATTTGGTGTATTTTTAACTTGTGATTCTTTTATCTTTTAGGCACATAAATTAATTAAAAAATTATTTAAATTAGTAAAATTAAGTAAACTCTTTAATGGTGATTATCTTTTAACTTATTGAAAAAATAATTAATGATAATATTATATATTATACTCTAATAGTGTTACTACTACATATAGTGTATATATATATATTTATATATATTATAATGATATGGTGATACTAATAATATATGTTATATATTATGGAATATATATTATACATTATATAATAATACATTGATACTAAATTTTGGACTATACTATACTAATAGTAATATAGAGTCATAGTGATATAGTCATTAGTAATACTACTCATTGGTCATAGTGATTTTGATACTATATATAGACTTGTAGTTATAGACTTACATTGATTTAGTTATAAATTTATAATTATAGTTATAGTGATTTACTTTAGTTATAATTATATTGATAATGTTAATTGTTACTTTGTTACTAACTTAAAGCATGTCAATGTATTATAATTTATGATAGTTCTAAGTTAAAATGAATAATGAGTTATATATAACTTTTTACATTTTGGATATGAAGCAATAAGCATAGATAATTTAATTATCCATACATGCTTTATATTTACTTGCAACTTAGGTCATAGATGTAGATGTTCGTAATTAGTTAATGGTGAATTAGTGATATGTTAGTTAATTGATATTCATCTCATACATTAGTTAATTACAATTTACATTAATTTTTTTAATTGCTTTATATTTACTTACAACTTAGATGTCTTAAAAAAAAGTTATCAAATAACTTAGATAGATGTAGATGTTAGTAATTAGTTAATGGTGAATTGATGATAGGTTAATTGGTAATATACAATTAATAGAATATTAATTTGTAAATTTGTAGTTACATATTTAAACTTTTATATTGTATATGAGGTAGGTTAGATGAAAATTACATAATTTATTATACAATTCTTATATAAAAAATAAAAACTTTATTTTATTTTTTTGGTCGGTCCGGTCCAGTCCGAAAACCCCCCAACCCGGGACTAGACCGAAGACTGAAAAGCTTATTTTCCTAGGACCAAAACCAAGCAAGTCCTTTTTCGGTCCAGTCCGAATCGGACCAAACCGGTCAGTTTTCTCAATCCGGACCGGCTGACTTATAGCCCTAGTTGTAAGTAGATCAATTTTCTAACAAATATTCATCAATTTCAGTTAGTTGTTATAACATTATTGTTTATTTGATCACCAACACATTGGGATTCAATTTAATATCATAAAAGATTTATATCTATATTAATATTTATTCTTGCAGGACTGTTTTAATATAGCAATAGTATTACAAGATAATAGTTATGACTCGTGTGTTTTTGCAGATAAAATATTGTTAGAATATGTTTTAATATTATTTTAAATTTTAAATTTAAAAATGTTAAATTATTTATTTTATTTTATGTGAAAATTTTTAAAAAATATAATGATTAGATAAGATGAAATGAGATGAGTTTAAAAGAATTGTAAAAGCAAATGAAACATGAGATGCGATCTTTCAAAGTTCACAGAACCATGAAAAACACAATTTTCTCAAACAGTTCTTCTACGTGCAGTCTGGAGTTGCAATGGCGGGGAGTTGCCTACCACATCAGCCTGCCAATTAAACAAAAAAATGGAAAACAGACGAAAATAGAAGAAAAACGGTAGGCATTTGAAAGAAAAAAGTTACATACGACAAGTGCACGAGCTCTTTGCCTTCAAAGGGAGGGGTCTCTCGATGTGGTTATATTAACTTCAAGAGAGTAGTTTGGTGATCTTCGTGGGTCTCGTCTTTGTCTTTGTTGGTTCTCGTCTTCGTGGGTTTTGGTTTGTGGCAATAGCAAATAAAGTAGCAACAACCAACAACAAGAACAAATAGAAGCAACTGAGAGAGTAGTACAAGAAATCAAAAAGTTCCTAGAAATTGCAAAATCAGAAAGGGCCAAGAATCTAGATTTCCAGAGTTTTCAGTTTCCCCTGACGTCTATCCACAAAGTTAGAACCCCAATACAAGAAGAACCACAAGAACAAGGCCTTGGTCAATACTCCCAACTCCTTCAACCACATGGGGAATGCATAAACTTGCACCAAACAGAAGCACTCAACAAAGAGATTTTTGACCAAACCAGTGGCTATGCAAAGCACATAAACAATGGGTATGAAAAGCATTGAAGGAGAGATAGTCCAAGTCCAAGTCCACGACATCTTCGATTCTCTCTCAAAAGCTCTGGGATTTACACACTTACGACTGGTAGGACAGGTTCACGTCCAAGATTTACACATCGTTGTGGTCTTCAAGTGGATCTGTGCTCACCTATTTGCGTGGGTCATCTTCCTTGTGTGGGTCTTCGGCTTCGTATTAGTGCAGACTTCCATGAAACCTTCAAATCAGGTCGAAACAACTAAACATTTCATCCCATCTTTTGTTCTTCGTCTTTTTTTTCTTCTTAATTTCCTAGGAACTAAACAAAAAATGCAAGCTTGTCCAAAAAACAAAATAAAATTCTTTCTTTCGTCTTCTTTCTCAATTTCTATGGCAGCAGACGGAGAACCAAGAATTGCTAAAAACTAAAGCATATCATGGGAGAAAAAACTATTTCCTTTTTTTGCAATTCACAAAACGGAAGCAAAGCAAAAAGCTGCTCCAAACAACAATGGAAAAGAAAAAAGAAAGAAAGATGAAGGGAGACCGAGGAGAGGGAAACTGAGGGAAGCCTTCAGTTGAAATGGTGCGCTCTATTTTTTTAAAACGGTGTGTTTGGTTTTTTTCCACATCAATAGCCGTTTACTCACCATTTACACTAGGCGACTGTATTAAGCATTTTTGTTTCTCAAAACCTTCACCTGAACACCATCGCGAAGTACAAAGTTGCTTTACTAGATCATCGATATATATAATCTTTTATATATGTATATATATATATATTAGCAGTGGTTTAACATGGACATTTACCTACTTAGAAGAAGTTTTTTTTTTTTTTTTTTGTCAGCTTGTAAAATTCCAATATAGTAGCAAATAACACAAATTGATTAAGATATGTATTCATTATATACAACACAAAGGTATTAGTACTAAAGTTGTAATAACTAAGAAGACAACAAACAATTTCCAAATTATATTGCTCAGACTACAAAATAAATAGACTACAAAAAGTCAAAGGACTAAAAACATGGGCAAAGAAATAAAAACCATTTCAAACATGCATAATTTTTACATTCTTTTTGTGGTATAATAAAGTAAGTCTTGGAGTAGGGTACGTACTTGAAGAGTTTGGCCTTGATTTTTCGTAAGAATAAAGTTAGGGTCACTGAGGATGCAGGTTCTCGAGGATGGGTTCTGATGTAATTTTTTTTTTTTTATTGAGTGATTAAGAAAGTATTTTTTTTAATGATATTCTGTTTTTTTTTAAATATTTAAATGTATAAAAAAAGTAATGAAAAAAAAAAAAAAAAAAAGGCCAAATCACCTTATCAGACCATTCTCGGACTACACCCTCATCGATGGATGTAGAATCACTCTTTTCATAAACAAGATGCATGCATGGGATAGGAGGCTCTTAACATGGAAATCCGATCCAATCAAGAAAGTTGACTCGGACTAATCATCCTCAAATGACAAACACTTGCACGTTATATAAACTAATTAAAAATCCCTTTCTCATGCACATGAAAAATAAAGGTGTTAATCATATATATCTCATTTTCTCCTAATACCTTTTAAAACGTCCTTATATTATATGTTACCCGCTTCATGGAATTAAGCATGCATTAGCGTATAATTAGGCTGCATTACTTGCTCATCCACAACGTCGATGTTAATTATTGTTTCTTTCACATCTTCTAATTCTCCATAAAGATAAGTACTAGAGACGTTATAAAAAGAATTAAAAAAAAAAAGACTTTATAAATTTACATGGCTTTCTTATGTTAAGTCATGAGCCGGTAAAGAGTATTCTTGATGAAGAACTTGATTGCACTGATTTTAATAAATGGAGTATTATTCCTGAAATTGATGCTAAAGCTATTTACAAAACTAGTTGGATTCAGTCTGCCTTTAAGACTGAGTTTAATGTTAAGACTGTTGAATAGACTTATACTATATCCAAAGCCCATGAAAAATGTTGTTTGTTTAATTGAAAGTCCATTCATGATATTCTAATTAAATGTTATAAATTTTCACATATTGGTTCTATTCAAGTTCCTGTCAAGCCCCTTACTCTTAAGGGTGTAAATGCTTCTGCACTTTTATGTTTAAGGGATGCTAGATTCAAAAAGTTTGAAACTAGCATACTTGGCATGATTCAATCATATTTGATTAATGGCCTTGTTCATTTTGATTGCTTTCTTAGATTTAACCCTTCCTTTAAATGATCCTAATATTCTTAAGACTTTAACTTCAAATATTTGTATAGTTGGTTATGAGGGAGTAAACCCTTTGCTATAGTTTATCATATTTATTACAAAGTGCTGAAAACTAATTTAAATCCTAAAGCTGTTTTGAAGAATTTAGGTGATAAAACTACTTTGCTAATAGTTCTACCTCTGATGCTAAAATCCAAATTCTAAAAATGATTCATTGGAAAGATGTTACTCTTCCCAATGATTGGTTATTGGAACATGAATCTCAGCCTACTAAATTTATTTCTGATGAGATTAATCTTGATTATATTCACCAATATCTTGATGGCACCATCAAGTTAAGTTTTGATAATAAGGTTAATAAATATTTATTGATCAATGAAAGGAGAAATTCATTTGCTAGATCTATTGCTTCAGAAAATCTAGTAAGGGGAGTGTTGAAGAAGATGTTTCTTTATTCTTCATTGATTTCAAAGTGTATTACACAGAGACATTTTAAAGTGAAAAATGCTAAATGAACTTTACAAAGAATATTCTATAGACTACTAGTGGTTGCTAGATTGTTACAAAATTGCAGAGGTTCAGCTCATGTACACAGCTGGCAGCTTCTGGAAGGATAAGTTGTTATGAAAGTGTTCTTAGCTCACTTGGCTGTGAGGACTGTGATAGTGCAATTGTTCTAGAAGGAATATTTTCCTTAACATCCCCACTCAAGTCAACGGCAATGGTTGAAGGCAAAGACTTGAACACACATGAGTGAAACAACCTGTTGAGAGAGGTTTGGTTAGGATGTCGGGGAGCTGATCTTTTCCAAAAATAAAGTAGACATTCAAAGACATGTTGAGGACCCGATCACAAATAAAGTGAAAATCAATCTCCACGTGCTTTGTTCTAGCATGGAAAATGGGATTTCAGGACAAATAATTTGCTCCTATTATCACAATAGAGCAGAGGGGCACGAGTGAGCACTACTCCAAGGTCTCAACAGAGGTGCTGTAGCCAGATTACCCCAGTAGTGGCATATGGCCACGACTTTAAACTTTGCTTCAGTCGGTGAAAGTGCTATTATAGGCTGCTTCTTTGAAGACCATGAGATCAAGTTGCAACCGAGGAAAATGCAGTAGCCGCTAGTTGATCTTCAATCATCGAGGCATCTAGCCCAATCGACGTTGGAAAAAGCAATGAGATTTGAATTAGAAGATGGAGAGAGTTGAAGACCAATGTGAGAAGTGTTTTCCAGATATCTCAGGATGCGTTTGGCGGCTTGCCAATGAAGAACTCGAGGGGCGTGCATAAATTGGCATACCTTGCTTGCAGCAAATGCAAGGTCGGGTCTTGAGAAGGAGAGGTACTAGAGTGAGCCAAAGATGTTGCGATATAGGGTGGGATTCTCAAATAAATTGCCATTGAAGGAGCTAAGTTTCTCGGATGTGCCATTTGGGACTTAACTGGCTTGGCAAGTAGCATGTTGGTCTCGTGCAACAAATCCAAAATATATTTCTGCTTTGTGAGTAGCAGACCATTGGACGTGCAAGTGGCTTCGACGCCCAAGAAATAATTCAACTTGCCAGGATCAGTTATGGGAAAATCAATGCATAGAGCTTAGATAAGATCTTGAATAGCTTGCTGTGAGGAACCTATGATTAAGGGATCTTCAAAATAAATGAAGACGAATATAGTAATTGTTCTAGTAGTGTGTAAAAATAAATATGGATCAACTGTTGAAATGGTGAAGCCGAGATCAGTGAGGCGGCAGCTGAGGCATGAATACCACACACGAGGGGATTGGCGAAGGCCATATTTGGCCTTGTTCAACCTACAAACATGAGAAGGAAATTGTGGATATGAAAAACCAGGAGGTTGTGGCATGAAGACTATCTCATGCAACGGGCCATGCAGGAACGCATTTTGGACATCATACTACCGAGTGACCCATCCTTGATAAATAGCTAGTGCAAGTACAAGGCAAACTTTTGTTGCCTTGACTACTGGGCTAAAAGTTTCATCGAAGTCAATACCAAATTTTTGAAGAAATCCTTTAGCGACTAAACGAGTCTTCCGTTGCCCAATTGTCCCATCGGCATGTCATTTGGTACGAAAAACCCACTTGCATGCCACAATATTGGGTACTTGAGAAGCTGGAACTAAGGTCCAGGTGTTGTTGGCAAGTAGGGCATTAAACTCCTTTGACAAGGCTTCACTCCATTCCGCATACTATTGTGCAATGGCAGGAGGGCCTCAGCTATGGAGGTGTTGCTGCTAAGAAATGTTCGGGGAGGTGGCCAGCTAATGGTCCCAACTGTAAATTGCCGAGGATGACTGGAAGCAGTCAATGATCTAGTTTCTATTGAATGCACAGGTTGTTGAGCTGCCATGGTAGAAGAACTTTGTATAGATGGGGATGAAGCAGTGGAGGTGGAAGGATGGGGTCCCAGAATTGAACGAGATGAAGGTGATGATGAAGAGTGTTCGTTGAGATTAAAAAGAGGTAATGCGACATGGGTGGGTTGAGCAGTGGGCGTATGCTTGGGAATATTAGCAAATGGATAAGAATTTTCATTGGAAAGTGGTAGAAAATATAGCCTCTGTGAAGAGGACTAAGACCCAAAAAGACATTAGAAACAACACAAAATGCAAACTTGTGTTGATTATAAGAACTTTTGAGAGGCCAACATTCGGAACCGAAGATGCGCAGGGATTGATAGTCAGGCAGTTTTTGGTGAATAAGGAAAAAGGGAGATGAGTAATTTAGAGATGAAGAAGGTAACATGTTAATTAAATAAACTGCATGAAGAAAGGCATAGGACAAGAATTTTAAAGAAAGCAATGCATGAGAGAGGAGAGCTAATCTTGTATCGACAATGTGACGATGTTTTCTATCAATTATACTATTTTGAGTGTGGGTATGGGGACAAGTAATATGATGGATAATACCATTAGTTGCGAGATAATTTGAGAAAGGACGAAACTCACCTCTCCAATCCGATTGAAATTGTTTAATCTTGATGTTAAATTGGAGTTCGATATGTGCTTTAAACTTACGAAAAATATTAAACGCTTGAGATTTAGATTTTAAAGGGAAAAGCCATGTAAACTGAGAGAAGTCATCATCAAATGAAATATGGTATTGATAACCATCATTAGATACATAAGGAGATGGCCCCCAAAGGTATGAGAAATTAAATCAAAAGGTGTAACAGATTTGTGTTGCCAAGAGTGAGTTGGACGCCTATGTGATTTTGCTTGGGCACATGCATTGCAAAAAGAAGAACGCTAAGAAGGATCATATGGTAGGCCATGTTGTTGTAAAATAAAGTGAACAAGCTTGATGAAGGGATGGCCTAGTCGAGAATGCCATTCTGGACCGAGGAGATGGTGCTAGTCAGTGTAGAGGGATTGGAAGATAGTGTTGAGAAGGATTAGAGACCGTTATTTGTTATCCCACAGAGTAGAGGTTTCTTTGACTTGCAATCCTTAACACAAAATAAATCAGAAAAGAATTCAAAAAATAAGTTAGTATCAATGCAAAATTGACAGACAGAGATAAGATTTTTCAAAGAAGGAACACAAAGCAGTTTATTGAGAAGAAATGTAGAGGTGGGAGAAGGAAAGGTGGTTGAACTAGAATGGGAGATGGGAATAGTAGTTCCATCACCGGCACATAGTTGATCCTCTCCATGGTATTTGACAGCTTGCAAATTCAACTTGGCCAGATCATTTGTGATGTGATTAGTGGCAGTAGTATCCGGGTACCAGTTTGCATCCGAGGAGTAATTGGAAAAATTTGCGATCACAGGTGGTGCAGCAGTATATGCCTGCTTGAAGTGATATTGGCAGGTAAGGGCCGAGTGACCTTGGCGATTGCAAACCTGAAACATTAGTGGAGGGTTAGTAGTAGATGAAGGACTAGTGCTGTGATTACCTAAGAAGCCACCGCAACCACGATTAAAAGTGTATCGACCTCCACCACCATGTCCACGATAAGGATTGCAACCACAGAATGGGCCTTGACCACTCTAAGCAGAGGTGGATTTAGCTATGAAATTGGCAGAGAAGAGGCTTGTTTTAGGGTGACGAAGCAGTCTAGCTTCATGAGCTAGTAAATGGCCTAGTAATCCCTTAGGAGCAATAGGGTCAAGGCGTGTTGCAACTAATGAGACAAGAGCATCATAGTCAGGTCCCAGTCCAGCAAGTAAATAAGGAACAAATTCAGTAGGTGTTAGAGCTCGCCCAGCTGCTGCCATGGTGTCTGCTTGAGTTTTGGCATGGCAAAAATAGATGGAAATGGAGTCAGTTCCTTTCTTTAATGGAGCAAGTTGGAGTTGGGTTTGAATTAATCGTGCCTGGGAAACAAAGGCATAGGTGGATTCAAGAGAAATCCATACGGCACGAGCAGTGGTGCAACCAACAATTTAAGCAATCAAAGGTTCTGAGAGAGAAGAAATTATCGTAGACATTAGAAGTTGGTCTTGTTGGAGCCAGATATCATATTCTAGATTTGAAGAAGAATCATCAAGGAAAGGTTTAGTTTCTGGGCAAGAGCCATCTATATATTTATACAGTCGTTGGCCACGTAAATAAGGAACAAGCTGGACTTTCCATAGGGGATAGTTCTCAGGTGTGAGTTTTACAGAGATGGTGTGGGAAAGACTGGGTAGGGTGGGAGAAGAATGAGTTGGAGAAGAGCTTTTAAAATTAATCCGTGTATGATGAGTATAGGTCTATTAAAAACAAAGAAAAGAGAAAATGCTATCATGATACTTTTGATAACAACGAAAAATTACGTGTTCAAAGAAAATCGAAAGAAAAAATGCATGATATGCAAAAGCATATACTAGTTTTTGATTTTATTGAAAACTACTATATTTCAAAGAATGTTTCTCATAATAGTTTAAGTATGGTCAAAAAATCAAATTTTGTTGCAAAAAATAAATCTATTAATTTGTCAAGCCATCCATCTCTTGAGACAGTTATTATTAACCATCAAGGATCTGAGGTTAAAGCTTCCCCTTTTAAAATTCCCCTTTTTATTCAAATGCTCCTATTTCTATTGAGACAAAAAAGATTATTGATCAAAACAATTTTGTCAATAGTTCTTTACATGTTATTGGTCAACAATTGGATCGTATTAAAGAAAAATTTGAAAAGCCTATTTCTTCTATTAAGATTGACAAACTTAAAAAAAAAAAAAAAAAAAAAAAAAAAAAAAAAAAAAAAAAAAAAAAAAAAAAAAAAAAAAAAA